>SSNR01001650.1:0-13195 GCA_006937965.1 Callopanchax toddi
GACTGAAACAGATTAAAGGGAACCAGAGACCATTTGGTGGAGTGTCAGTTTTAGCTGTTGGAGACTTTTATCAGCTGCCACCAGTTCGACAGTCCAAGCCTCTCTGTGTGTTCGACCCAACAGAACTTGACCTTTGGCATCAACATTTCCAGATGGTCACTCTGACTGAGATCATGCGTCAGAAAGATGATGTTGCCTTTGCTGAGATGCTGAACAGGATCCGAGTGAAGGAAAAGACAGACGAGCTCTCTCCAGCTGACAGAGATTTGTTGTCTCACACCATCACTGAACCAGAACTTTGTCCTGCTGATGTGCTGCACATTTTTGCAACCAACAAGAAAGTGGAAGCTCACAACTCAGCAACACTGGAACGACTGCATGGTGACATCATCACAATTGATGCAGATGACTTTCAGAAGGACCCACGGAGTGGCAGAATGGAAAAACAGCACAGACCTTTGAAAGGCGGGCCAGGTGATCTAGCTGACTGTCTGAAAGTGGCTGAAGGAGCTCGTGTGATGCTGACAAGGAACATCAACATCCAAGAAGGCCTTGTTAACGGTGCTTTTGGTAAGCTGATAAGAGTGGTAAGTTCTGAAAGTGACCAGCAGCACATTGTCAAACTAGGTCTCAGAATGGATAACCAGTCTTCTGTGAGGAACAACCGCAGTGGAGCTTCAGGGTCTGATGATGTGGTTTACGTCGAGAGAGCAGAGGACAACCTGAAGCAGAGAGGTGGTGTACGCAGACAGTTTCCTGTTAAGCTGGCTTTTGCATGCACTGTGCACAAAACCCAGGGTCTCACAACACAAGCATCTGTTGTGTCTCTTAAAGGCATCTTTGAATCAGGTATGGCTTATGTTGCTCTCAGCAGGGTCACATCTCTCACAGGACTCTATCTGCTGGACCTGGATGAGTCAAAGATCTACTCTAACCCTGAAGTGACTGCATCCCTTGACAGCATGAGACAGGCCAGTGTGGATCAGATGATGCCTCTTCTTCTGGTAAGAGAAACTGTCTCCAGACCTGACACTCTGACCATAGTTCACCACAACACAGAGGGTTTACCGTCTCACGTCGACGACATCAGGAGTCACCATGAGCTGTGTCTAGCAGATGTCTTGTGTCTCACTGAAACTCACCTGCAGGGTTCTTTTGTTGCAGAAAGTCTTCAGCTGGACGGCTACACCATGTTCAAACGTAACAGGCACTTGTCCTACACCAGGTTTCCTGACATGGCCAGTAAGAGTGGTGGTGGAGTTGCTGTTTATGTGAAGAACCATCTTCAGGTCCGTGAGATGCAGTATGTCCATAATGTGACTGATCTGGAGTTTTTGGTTTTGAAGGTAGAGGCTCCGTTCCCTGCTCTGATTGCTGTTGTGTACAGACCTCCTGACTACAGTCTGACAGCGTTCCTGGAGAACCTGGTAAGCCTTTTATACTCACTGGAGCTGATGGAATGGCAGCCAGTCATTGTGTGTGGAGACTTTAATGAGAACCAGTTAGTCGGTGGAAGGAAGCAGATTCTGGAGCTGTTTCAGTCCAAGGGGTACACACAGCTGATCACTTCAGCCACCACAGACAAGAACACACTGCTTGATCTGGTTTTTTGTTCCCAGCCACAGAGGAGCCTCCATGCTGGTGTGATGAGAACGTATTATAGTTACCACAACCCTGTGTTCTGTGTGCTGTCCTCCAGCCAATCATGAAGAGGTCTGGTGAGTTCAAAGATCATGACACATGGTTGATTCTGAATGTATTGTTGATAATGTAGATCAGGGGTAGGCAACCCTGGTCCTCAAGTGCCACAGCCCTGCATGTTTTAGGTGTTGCTCTGCATCAACACACCTGATCTGAGTCAGTGGGTGATTGGCTTCAAAAGAACCCAAAGGACCTGCTGGAAAGTGTGTTGAAGCAGGGAGACAATGAAAACATGCAGGACTGTGGCACTCGAGGACCAGGGTGTGCTGTCCTCCAGCCAATCATGAAGAGGTCTGGTGAGTTCAAAGATCATGAGACNATGTGTATAAGAGACAGGGGTACTGTCCAGTACTACTCCAAGGCTCTGGACCCTGAAAGGACAGGGTACTGTCCAGTACTACTCCAAGGCTCTGGACCCTGAAAGGACAGGGTACTGTCCAGTACTACTCCAAGGCTCTGGACCCTGAAAGGACAGGGTACTGTCCAGTACTACTCCAAGGCTCTGGACCCTGAAAGGACAGGGTACTGTCCAGTACTACTCCAAGGCTCTGGACCCTGAAAGGACAGGGTACTGTCCAGTACTACTCCAAGGCTCTGGACCCTGAAAGGACAGGGTATTGTCCAGTACTACTCCAAGGCTCTGGACCTGAGCCAGGCAGGCAGCTGAGGCGTTCTCACAGGTCAGTGAGGAGCTCCCAGCCTTCCCCAGAGCAGATTTAGTGCCCATGAGGAGCACTTCTGTTTTCTTAGATTTGAGCTGAAGAAAGTTCGAGGAAAACCAAGATCTGAGTTCTGACATACATTCAATGATAGAAGGTGGTGGATGGAGAGCAGACGGAGTGGAAGAGACATAAAGCTGCGTATCGTCAGCATAGCAATGAAATTTTATGTCAAACTTCCGGAAAATAGCCCCTAGAGGAAGCAAATAGACAATGAAAAGAAGGGGGCCCAGTACAGAGCCTTGGGGAACCCCGGTAGAAACAACAGATTCATGGAGGACTTTTCACTGGTTCTGTTTTAAGCTGATGGTTTTATTGTTTTACTGAGTGCTTTTATACTGTTATTTTTAACTTGTTACATTTATTGTGTTTTTAGTATTAAAGCGGCTCTCTGGAGCATTTTTCTCTGTCTCAAAGTTTTCTAAATGTTCTAAATGATATTTCAGGTCTAAACTATGATCTATGGGTTGAGTTCCACAACATCTGTCATTCTGATGAAGACCCTCCTTCCTCCTAGAGACCCCTTTCCATTATTTCTTGCCGCCGACATTTTTCAGCCAATGAAATTCAAATGTCTGCATTCTCTCAACATGCACGCGCATCGACCAAACCTGTACCAGTAGGGGGCGCTGTCGTACAGGACGCTCCGTGTGTTTCTCTGTTTGCGTCTCAGCCGTTCACTGAGGACTCACAGCTCATTTCTACTAAAAACCTACCCATTCTCCAGCTAAAGACGGGTTTATTTTTATTTTTAAACCTTTCACCTCACAGAATGGCAAGGCTTGACAGGGTTACGCGTTTATTTTGGTCAGAAAGTTCATCCAGGGCCGAGTCAAGTTCAGCTTCAGAGTCCAGCAGCAGCTCTCTGCTAACAGAGCTAATATCAGAAGCAGCAGGGACAGAGAGGCTCTTCAGACCCTCGTAGTGTTGGAATAAGATTGTTAACTGTGAGTGATTAAACCCTACACACTGAGCGGTACAGTTCATGTCCGAAGTATATGCGCCGCGTGCACGTGCGCACACGTGACCGGACGCGCGTGTCGAGATGTTTTGAGGAGGAGCCTTTGGACGCTAGATTCAACAACTGCTCTCCTGATGAAATCCTCCAGAGTGCCGCTTTAAGTTGTATTGTACGGTGACCTTGGGTGTCAGAAAGGCGCCAAAAATAAAAAGTATTATTATTATTATTATTATATATCTCTGCACCAGCTCCCTATTCATTAGTTTGACTCTAACTGCTTCGACCTCCTCCTGCAGCTTCCTGTCACAGCGCGTCGTCCTCTTAACGAGAGTTAACTCTCCAGTTTATGATGTGACGAGTCCCGTCAGCTCGTCTGTGACTATTAATCATGAAACTTCTTCTCAGTTCTGTTACGACCCAGCTCAGCTAGGGATAAAGGAAGTGACATCAACACCAGATGTTTTTGGTGAACTGACAAGTAATTTTATTGTCAGGTTTGTAAAATCATAAGATTTCCATAAAACAAAGAGATAACAGGTCAAATAAATGTTTCTATCTAACAGAAACCTCCTAACTAGCCTCCAATGAGGAACACAGGATGAACTGTATTTAAATGTAACAGCAAACAACAAAATGAGTCTGGAGAAACAGAACAAATACCTAGAACCAAACAAAGGCTAAACTTAAAGGGACATGGTTCAGATTTTAATCAAAGTCATCCTGCATGTTCCGTTTATTTAGGCTAATGAGTGATGAAGCATTTTAAATCAAAAAGAATGAGTCCACCATGGATCATTCCATCATCTAGAACAGGCTGTGAGCTGTAAAACGTTTGCTCTGCTAAGAGTCACAGTGACCTCCTCCTCTCCCTCCCTCCCTCCCTCTCATTCTCCTTGACCTGTCTGCTGCTTTTGACACAGTCGACCACAACATCCTCTTCACCGGCTCCACCGTACCATCGGACTCACACACACGGCCTTCAGCTGCTTCAGTCATCTCTAACAGACCGAACAGAGAACTTACTCACACCCAGTCACTAGTGGAGTCCCTCAGGGCTCTGTTCTCGGCCCTATCCTCTTCATCATCTACCTCCTACCACTCGGCCAATCAGTTGTCATGGAATCTCTTTCCACTGCTATGCTGATGACACACAGTTATACATTAAAACACAACCTGCAGCTCCTCGTTCCTCTGTCTGCCTCACCGACAACCTCAGCAGCATCTAGACTTACCGTCTGTCTGGAGGAGATCACAGTCTGGATGAGACACAGCTGTCTGCTATTAAACACCTCCAAGACAGAAGCCATGATGGTAGCCCCCCCCCTCCCCCATCAGATCCAGTAACCAGGGTCACAACACCCCCCTCTCCTCATCAGTTACCAGCCTTGGTGTTAAAATGGACTCCCACCTCACCTTCAAATCCCATAAAACCACATCTGTAAGACTTCCTTCTATCACCTCCGGAACATTGCCAGACTCCGCCCCAGTCTTACCCTGCCAGATGCAGAGAGACCGATCCACGCTTTGTCTCCTCCAGACTGGACTACTGTAACGCACTGCTCCTCGGGATTTCTGGTCTTCAGAGGCTCCAGTACGTCCAGAACTCTGCAGCTAGGATCCTGCTGAGACCAGAAACACATCACACACATTCACTGGCTTCCTGTCACCACCAGGATAAACTACACAGTCCTCACTCATCAATGTCTGCATGGAAATGCCCCTCCTTACCTCAGAGAACTTCTCACTCCACAAAACTCAACACGCTCCCTCCGCTCCACTCCACTGACTCAGCTCCTTCACAGACCCAGACCCAGACTGAAGAGCTCTGTGCTGCTGCCCCCGTCTGTGGGAAGCCCTTCCTGAGACTCTGAGGGCCCCAGTCTGCTGGCGGCTTTAGAAAAGGACTACAAACATTTCTGTTTAGTAAAGCTTTGACTCTTTTTAATCTATTGCTTTTTTAGTTATTTACTTTTTTCCTTTTAAATCGTGTAAGCGCTCTGAGATTCCAAGAATGTAGAGCGCTATATAAATCACACGTATTACCGGTATTATTATTATTAAGACTTAAATGATCAAGGTTAAAGACTGATTAACATTAATATGACTCAGAGACTTGGGTTATAATGAAGGTGGCGGATGGCTCAGTTGGTAGAGCGGCTGGTCTGGTAACCAGAGGGTTGCTGGTTCAATCCCAGCTCCAGCTGGGTTACCTTGTGTCCTTGGAGACGCTTCACCCAGCTGGTGGTGGTGGTGAGGAGGGCCCCTAGGGGCCAGCCTCTGACAGCCTGCACCAGGGTGGCTGTGGCTAAAGTCAAGCTAACTGCCATCAGTGTGTGAATGTGCTCACATGTAATACGTTAGCAAACTGATACTATTTGACCTCAGTAATAATAATCTATCCTTTATTGATCTCTGTATTTGACCTGTCCTCATTGGAGGAGCAGTGGGAATGGAGGCGGGTGGAGGTTCAGCGTCTTGCCCAAGGACACTTTGATACATGCTGAGCCGGGGTTTGAACCCACGCTCTCTGACATGGGAGGTGATCTCTCTTGCCACTGCGCCATGGTCACCTCCAACTCATCCAATGATGAACTATCAGCTCCATGTATTTTAATATAGGTGTTGGTTTGGGAGTTATCCTGTTTAATGATTCTGATCCTAGTTCTCATATGGTTCTGGTTCTGGGACCTGTCAGTCTATTATGTGATTCTACTCCTGGTCCTGTTTCTGTGTCTTGTCCCAGTTCTAGTTCTGGTATCTGTTTGTACCTGCAGCTCAAACAGCAAAGAAACCTGTCAATCATCATTATTCCACTGCACCAAATATCAGCCAATCAGAATCAACTGTAAGCTGGCACACTGCACCAAAATGTATCCAATGAGAACGCTCGCCTAAAGACTGCCTGCTGGCAGATCTCACACAGGTGACAGATAATTAGTTTAATATGAAAACAACCTGTTCCCATTCAAGGACTGTCAGACTGATCTGAATGATTCAACAACCGTTAGAAGCAGGAGGCTTTACTGGTCACTGGCGTGTCCCATGTTTTATGTCAGAATAATGACGATTCGATTCCACATGACATCAAAGTGTTGAAAGACAGAGATCCAGAAGAAATACAGTGAAAAACAGACCTTCTTCATGGTTACTCCGGGCCTTCCCTCTGAGCAAACTGTAGGACAGAGAGACATGAGAGTCAACCAGCTGAAAGCAGACAAAGTCCACAAGTCTAGAGGTTAGATTTATGACTGTAGTCCAAACGGCGTAGGAAATATTCCATGTAGTTCATGATGAGAACAACTGTTTTTCTCTCTTGGGAGGGCAGAAGCTGTCTAGGGCTAAACTACTGCTGACGTTCTGCATTGGGACAGACATGACCTGGCATGGGGGTGGGGGTGGGGCTTGGACCCCTCTAGTTATTATTATTTAGCTTATTGAACTATTTAATCTGTTGAGAGTGCTGATGTTGTTTTGTTCTATCTAACTTCCCGTTGACAGAATGCTGCAGCATGTTGGAGTGTTCTCTGTCATCTGGACACCACCATGTCCCGAGAACAGCTGGACGTTTCCACTTGTCTTGAAGACTCATTGTCTCTTATTCAGTTCTAAACCTTGGGATGTGAGTTGGAGGCTTAGACGTTGTGGTCAGAAACAAATACACTGATTGTGCCACAAGTCTTTTTTTTCTGTAATTGAGAAAGTAAAAACACGTTTTTGTCTAAATGAATGTGATGTTATTGATATTTAGAATTAAAATTCAGGTGGAAGTTTAAATTACTTCATCAAGTAAGGCCTCTGGTTAGAGGCTCATTAAAACATGTAGAGTTCATGGACCCTGCCTCTTGAAAGAATCAGAATCTAGAATAGACAGAAAACGGAGTCGAAACAAGGAATTGGAATTGTTAAAATTCAAATGATGCACAACCCTAACGCTGGCATACAAAGTCCTGAGAGGAACGGCTCCATCTACTGGAATCCTCTGGCTAAGGGTTATGTCAAGATGGTGGACTGACCTACCAGAACCCTGTCCATCTTCTAGAACCTCCTGAAGACCCAGCTCTTCAGAGAACATTTATTTATTAACATATGTTTATATGGAGGATTAACCCCTTGAGATGAGACATCTCGTTGTCAAGGGGGTCCTCCTTTACAACAAAAACAAGACCGCAGATCAAAGATAACAGTCAATGACAGCATTACAACACACACACACACACACACACACACACACACACACACACACACACACACACACACACACACACACACACACAACGGCTCACTATGCTCCAACCCACCCCACCAACACTAACCCCACAACAAATATGATTAATAATAACAATAAATTTAAAAAAGACAAAATAAATTAAACAAAGTATATAATGACCAATAAAATCAGAACAAAAATAAACACAATTAGTAACATAGACAAGTGTTGTGAAGATGTTCAGTCAGGTGTAACGTCAAAAAATACGTTACATCCTCTGAACTTTGACCTTTGTTGATCATCACTACAATAACTCATCTTTTTCCCAATAACTTGGATTAAAATGACTCTTTTATTATGTTGTAACCTGAATCAACATTCCTTCCAGGACCCGGTCATGTCGGAAGACTCAGAAGACTTTCTTTAGTTAATAATTAAACTTAAAGACTCTTTGATGTCTCATTCTAAAGGACACTACCTTTAATCCACTGTCCAGAAATGTCTTAATATGATTCATTCATTTTCTTCCAGTATTAATGAATGTTGGTGTTGCATCAGTATTATTTCATGTTTCTACTTTTGCTGAAAGGTTAAATCATATTAATAATCCATTTAGAGTTAACTGGGATCCGTAGTGACGAGAGCCACGTGACTTGGTAAACTCCTTCCTATTGGGCCACGCGTCAAAAAGATCCCCATGTCAGACTTCCTGCCCGGTAGTCCCTGAGTTCTCGTTCAGCCAATAGTATCGAGAAGGGTCTGGCTGCGGCCGCTGTGGAGCTCCACAGTAACCGGAATTGGTTAGGGTTAGGGTTAGGTTAGGGGGAGGGTTGTTGACCTTGCTTGAAATCCCCACAGCCAATCTAGAAAAAGGATATTCGCCTCTCTTCCGGTTACTGTGGAGGTCACATGTTTCCAGTTACTGTGGAGGTCACGTGTTTCTGGTTACTGTGGAGGTCACGTGTTTCCGGTTACTGTGGAGGTCACGTGTTTCCAGTTACTGTGGAGGTCACGTGTTTCCGGTTACTGTGGAGGTCACATGTTTCCGGTTACTGTGGAGGTCGCGTGTTTCCGGTTACTGTGGAGGTCACGTGTTTCCAGTTACTGTGGAGGTCACGTGTTTCCAGTTACTGTGGAGGTCACGTGTTTCCAGTTACTGTGGAGGTCACGTGTTTCCAGTTACTGTGCGTGTTTCCAGTTACTGTGAAGGTCAGGTGTTTCCGGTTACTGTGGAGGTCATGTGTTTCCGGTTACTGTGGAGGTCGCGTGTTTCCGGTTACTGTGGAGGTCACGTGTTTCCGGTTACTGTGGAGGTCGCGTGATTCCAGTTACTGTGGAGGTCGCGTGTTTCCAGTTACTGTGCGTGTTTCCAGTTACTGTGGAGGTCGCGTGTTTCCGGTTACTGTGGAGGTCACGTGTTTCCAGTTACTGTGCGTGTTTCCAGTTACTGTGGAGGTCGCGTGTTTCCAGTTACTGTGGAAGTCATGTGTTTCCAGTTACTGTGGAGGTCACGTGTTTCCAGTTACTGTGCGTGTTTCCAGTTACTGTGGAGGTCACGTGTTTCCAGTTACTGTGCGTGTTTCCAGTTACTGTGGAGGTCACGTGTTTCCAGTTACTGTGGAGGTCACGTGTTTCCGGTTACTGTGGAGGTCACGTGTTTCCAGTTACTGTGGAGGTCACGTGTTTCCAGTTACTGTGGAGGTCACGTGTTTCTGGTTACTGTGGAGGTCACGTGTTTCCAGTTACTGTGCGTGTTTCCAGTTACTGTGGAGGTCACGTGTTTCCAGTTACTGTGCGTGTTTCCAGTTACTGTGGAGGTCACGTGTTTCCAGTTACTGTGGAGGTCACGTGTTTCTGGTTACTGTGGAGGTCACGTGTTTCCAGTTACTGTGGAGGTCACGTGTTTCCAGTTACTGTGGAGGTCACGTGTTTCCAGTTACTGTGCGTGTTTCCAGTTACTGTGGAGGTCACGTGTTTCCAGTTACTGTGGAGGTCACGTGTTTCCGGTTACTGTGGAGGTCACGTGTTTCCAGTTACTGTGGAGGTCACGTGTTTCCAGTTACTGTGGAGGTCACGTGTTTCCAGTTACTGTGGAGGTCACGTGTTTCCAGTTACTGTGGAGGTCACGTGTTTCCAGTTACTGTGGAGGTCACGTGTTTCCAGTTACTGTGCGTGTTTCCAGTTACTGTGAAGGTCAGGTGTTTCCGGTTACTGTGGAGGTCATGTGTTTCCGGTTACTGTGGAGGTCGCGTGTTTGCAGTTACTGTGGAGGTCACGTGTTTCCAGTTACTTTGGAGGTCACGTGTTTCCAGTTACTGTGCGTGTTTCCTGTTACTGTGGAGGTCACGTGTTTCCGGTTACTGTGGAGGTCACGTGTTTCCAGTTACTGTGGAGGTCACGTGTTTCCAGTTACTGTGGAGGTCACGTGTTTCCGGTTACTGTGAAGGTCACATGTTTCCAGTTACTGTGCATGTTTCCGGTTACTGTGGAGGTCACGTGTTTCCAGTTACTGTGGAGGTCACGTGTTTCCGGTTACTGTGGAGGTCACGTGTTTCCAGTTACTGTGGAGGTCACGTGTTTCCAGTTACTGTGGAGGTCACGTGTTTCCAGTTACTGTGGAGGTCACGTGTTTCCAGTTACTGTGCGTGTTTCCGGTTACTGTGGAGGTCACGTGTTTCCAGTTACTGTGGAGGTCACGTGTTTCCGGTTACTGTGGAGGTCACGTGTTTCCGGTTACTGTGGAGGTCACGTGTTTCCAGTTACTGTGCGGGTTTCATGTTACTGTGGAGGTCACGTGTTTCCAGTTACTGTGCGTGTTTCCAGTTACTGTGGAGGTCACGTGTTTCCAGTTACTGTGGAGGTCCCGTGTTTCCGGTTACTGTGGAGGTCACGTGTTTCCGGTTACTGTGGAGGTCACATGTTTCCAGTTACTGTGCGTGTTTCCAGTTACTGTGGAGGTCACGTGTTTCCAGTTACTGTGCGTGTTTCCAGTTACTGTGGAGGTCACGTGTTTCCAGTTACTTTGGAGGTCACGTGTTTCCAGTTACTGTGCGTGTTTCCAGTTACTGTGGAGGTCACGTGTTTCCGGTTACTGTGGAGGTCACGTGTTTCCAGTTACTGTGGAGGTCACGTGTTTCCAGTTACTGTGGAGGTCACGTGTTTCCGGTTACTGTGGAGGTCACGTGTTTCCAGTTACTGTGGAGGTCACGTGTTTCCAGTTACTGTGCGTGTTTCCAGTTACTGTGGAGGTCACGTGTTTCCGGTTACTGTGGAGGTCACGTGTTTCCGGTTACTGTGGAGGTCACGTGTTTCCGGTTACTGTGGAGGTCACGTGTTTCCAGTTACTGTGCGTGTTTCCAGTTACTGTGGAGGTCACGTGTTTCCAGTTACTGTGGAGGTCACGTGTTTCTGGTTACTGTGGAGGTCACGTGTTTCCAGTTACTGTGGAGGTCACGTGTTTCCAGTTACTGTGGAGGTCACGTGTTTCCGGTTACTGTGGAGGTCACGTGTTTCCAGTTACTGTGGAGGTCACGTGTTTCCAGTTACTGTGGAGGTCACGTGTTTCCGGTTACTGTGGAGGTCACGTGTTTCCGGTTACTGTGGAGGTCACGTGTTTCCGGTTACTGTGGAGGTCACGTGTTTCCAGTTACTGTGCGTGTTTCCAGTTACTGTGGAGGTCGCGTGTTTCCAGTTACTGTGGAGGTCACGTGTTTCCAGTTACTGTGGAGGTCACGTGTTTCCAGTTACTGTGGAGGTCACGTGTTTCCAGTTACTGTGCGTGTTTCCAGTTACTGTGGAGGTCACGTGTTTCCGGTTACTGTGGAGGTCACGTGTTTCCAGTTACTGTGGAGGTCACGTGTTTCCGGTTACTGTGGAGGTCACGTGTTTCCGGTTACTGTGGAGGTCACGTGTTTCCGGTTACTGTGGAGGTCACGTGTTTCCAGTTACTGTGGAGGTCACGTGTTTCCAGTTAGTGTGCGTGTTTCCAGTTACTGTGGAGGTCACGTGTTTCCAGTTACTGTGGAGGTCACGTGCTTCCAGTTACTGTGGAGGTCACGTGTTTCCAGTTACTGTGGAGGTCACGTGTTTCCAGTTACTGTGGAGGTCACGTGTTTCCAGTTACTGTGGAGGTCACGTGTTTCTGGTTACTGTGGAGGTCACGTGTTTCCGGTTACTGTGGAGGTCACATGTTTCCAGTTACTGTGCGTGTTTCCAGTTACTGTGGAGGTCACGTGTTTCCAGTTACTGTGGAGGTCACGTGTTTCCAGTTACTGTGGAGGTCACGTGTTTCTGGTTACTGTGGAGGTCACGTGTTTCCAGTTACTGTGGAGGTCACGTGTTTCCAGTTACTGTGGAGGTCACGTGTTTCCAGTTACTGTGGAGGTCACGTGTTTCCAGTTACTGTGCGTGTTTCCAGTTACTGTGGAGGTCACGTGTTTCCAGTTACTGTGGAGGTCACGTGCTTCCGGTTAGTGTGGAGGTCACGTGTTTCCGGTTACTGTGGAGGTCACGTGTTTCCGGTTACTGTGGAGGTCACGTGTTTCCGGTTACTGTGGAGGTCACGTGTTTCCAGTTACTGTGCGTGTTTCCAGTTACTGTGGAGGTCACGTGTTTCCAGTTACTGTGGAGGTCACGTGTTTCCAGTTACTGTGGAGGTCACGTGTTTCCGGTTACTGTGGAGGTCACGTGTTTCCGGTTACTGTGGAGGTCACGTGTTTCCAGTTACTGTGCGTGTTTCCAGTTACTGTGGAGGTCACGTGTTTCCAGTTACTGTGGAGGTCACGTGTTTCCAGTTACTGTGGAGGTCACGTGTTTCCAGTTACTGTGGAGGTCACGTGTTTCCAGTTACTGTGGAGGTCACGTGTTTCCAGTTACTGTGCGTGTTTCCAGTTACTGTGGAGGTCACGTGTTTCCAGTTACTGTGGAGGTCACGTGTTTCCAGTTACTGTGGAGGTCACGTGTTTCCAGTTACTGTGGAGGTCACGTGTTTCCGGTTAGTGTGGGTGTTTCCAGTTACTGTGGAGGTCACGTGTTTACAGTTACTGTGGAGGTCGCGTGATTCCAGTTACTGTGGAGGTCACGTGTTTCCGGTTACTGTGGAGGTCACGTGTTTCCAGTTACTGTGCGTGTTTCCAGTTACTGTGGAGGTCACGTGTTTCCAGTTACTGTGGAGGTCACGTGTTTCCAGTTACTGTGCGTGTTTCCAGTTACTGTGGAGGTCACGTGTTTCCAGTTACTGTGGAGGTCACGTGTTTCCAGTTACTGTGCGTGTTTCCGGTTACTGTGGAGGTCACGTGTTTCCAGTTACTGTGGAGGTCACGTGTTTCCGGTTACTGTGGAGGTCACGTGTTTCCGGTTACTGTGGAGGTCGCGTGTTTCCAGTTACTGTGGAGGTCGCGTGTTTCCAGTTACTGTGGAGGTCACGTGTTTCCAGTTACTGTGGAGGTCACGTGTTTCCAGTTACTGTGCGTGTTTCCAGTTACTGTGGAGGTCACGTGTTTCCGGTTACTGTGGAGGTCACGTGTTTCCAGTTACTGTGGAGGTCACGTGTTTCCGGTTACTGTGGAGGTCACGTGTTTCCGGTTACTGTGGAGGTCACGTGTTTCC
>SSNR01001652.1:1720-13199 GCA_006937965.1 Callopanchax toddi
GTTAATGGTTTTACGATCTGGAGTTTGTCCTTCAAAAACCAGAAGGAGCTGTGGGAGAAAATCTTAGTTAAACATTTGCATGTCAAACTTTTATACATGTCCTTCATTAAGGGGATCAATTCAAAACTTCACACATCGTTTCCTATAAATATCAAAGTTTACTTTACTAGTGTTCCCATCCCAGAAGCGTTGATCTGATTTGCCTCCATTCTTGTCTTTTGCACTTTTGTATTTTCAACCATGCTATTCATCCATCCATCCATTTTTATACCGCTTGTTCCTATTTATGGTCATGAGGAGCTGGTGCCCATCTCCAGCCCGTTGGGCAAGAGGCTGGTTAAACCCTGGCCACCACAGGGCCACCCAGAGACAAAATACATGAATGCACTCATTTTCACCTGAGCCAGTGTAGCCATCAGTTAACCTAAAATGCATGTTTTTGGTCTGTGGGAGGAAACCACAGACCGAACGCTCCATTTCTACCAAAATAAGGCCTGGAACACAGTTTGTCTAACCACAGTTCATGCTTACTGTATGTCTTATTATGTTTCAATGCGATATCACTGAGCCTGAGTGTTGCAGCGCTTGACGAAGGTTCCTTTGACCTCCTGTTAGATTCTGCAGCACTATCTGAGACATGATTATCTCATGTCCTTCATGATTAGATGATTAATTTTATCCACTGTAGAAGAAAACCAAAGCATTATCTTCCAGTTTTCCTTGTAGAACAGATTTCACACAGTTAAGATTTTGCACTGCTCAGCTTTTCTACTCAATGAATCCTCTTTATTTTTGGTACTGCATGTAATATTTTTGTTGTTGTTTTTTTACACAGGTACTTAACACAAGGAACACAAGAGTGAGTGCAGGCAGCTGTTGTGTGAGGAAAACAGGTTAAAATTACACAGAATATAATTTAGAGTGGACGGTAGCTGAGAGAGGACATAACTGCAGAACTCTGGAGGTATAGGGAGGCAGCAGTAAAACAACAACCCTCCCCAAAACAAACACACAAAAACAACACACTTAATAAAAATTAAAGTTAAACAAGAGTCTAAAAATTTCCAAACAAATCCAAAAATTCCAACAAGCATAAAACAACATCACAGTGTAGCACTAATAAGGAGGGACTGTGACCCAGGACAGGTGTGATGATTACTGAATAATGTCCAGGTGAGGGNCATCTCAACATCTGTAGAACTCACCTAAATCATCTCAACATCTGTAGAACTCACCTAAAACATCTCAACATCTGTAGAACTCACCTAAAACATCTCAACATCTGTAGAACTCACCTAAATCATCTCAACATCTGTAGAACTCACCTAAAACATCTGAACATCTGTTGAACTCACCTAAATCATCTCAACATCTGTAGAACTCACCTAAAACATCTCAACATCTGTAGAACCCACCTAAAACATCTCAACATCTGTAGAACTCACCTAAATCATCTCAACATCTGTAGAACTCACCTAAAACATCTCAACATCTGTAGAACTCACCTAAATCATCTCAACATCTGTAGAACTCACCTAAAACATCTCAACATCTGTAGAACTCACCTAAATCATCTCAACATCTGTAGAACTCACCTAAATCATCTGAACATCTGTAGAACTCACCTAAATCATCTCAACATCTGTAGAACTCACCTAAATCATCTCAACATCTGTAGAACTCACCTAAATCATCTCAACATATGTAGAACTCCCCGTAAACACCAGTCCACTCTCTGAACCAGTATAGACACCAGTCTGAGGCTAATATGACGAGTTTTAAATTCTGACTGAAACAGATTTTTCCTGTCATTACTCACACAACTGCTTTACAACTATTCTTTCAATAATTAAAAAATAACAAAATATAAGAGGGTTTATCTCTAGCTAGAGCTCCTGGATCAAGATCAGATTTCTCAAGAAAAGGTTTAATTACATCAGCCTTAAAAGCATGTGGTAAATATCCAATCACTGAAGACTGCTTCATCAGATTCATAATGGACGTGTTAATTAAAGGAAAACCCTTCATAAATTTTCTGGTTGGGATAAGGCTATTGTTTGTGATCACTCAAAGGTCAACAGGATCGAAACTGTATCGACACAAATCAGGTTCTACAGTTGCCTCTAAAACTGTCTGCCCTGCTGATGCTTCTCTCTTATTCAGATCATTTTGTCATAAATAATTTGATGAAATCATCACTACTTATGGGTAAAACTTCATTGGATCTTGGACTCTTCTTGAGTCTGGCAACACTGTGAACAGAAACCTGGAGCTGTTCTTGTTCTCCTCTATTAATGAAGAAAAATACTCATTTCTGACTATGTGAAGGGCTTTCGTAACATTCTCTTCAGGCTAAATACCAAACTGAGCTGGGTTACTTCTGTCCCAGCCTGAGCTGGTATCCAGCTCTACCTCCTCATTTTCACTCTCCTCCCAGCATCCTCCTTCTCCTCCATCCTTCTCCCCCTCCCTTCCTGCAGCTCATATCAGATCCAAACAGCTGCTGGACTGAGCGGAGGTAAGTCTTCTCTTTTTCTGTCTCCGACTTTGTAATTATGAATAATCTCTAATCAATAACTATTCGCCAATAGAAGGACCGTTTGTCGTTGAAGCAGCAGGATTCTAATATTTTAGTCAGTTTTTGTGGTTCTGAACTGCTGGATTGGACATGGACCTTGAGATAACTAAATAAGAGGCTCTGAGATTAACTAGTTGAAGCATCTAATTCAGACCAGTTTCTAGTTTTACTTTGTTTTTTGGTTCACATTGTGGACCTGAAATCACTGTATTCTGACACCCAGTGGTGAGGGTTTTGTGAGCTTGTGCTTTTATTTGCCTTGTTTCTGTTTCTTTTTATGATTCTGGTTAAGAACCGGTTTGATTAATTGTTTCTGGTCACTTCAGGAACTTAGCTGACTGAGACCAGAACGTCTCAACTGGACCTCAGTCTCTACCACATATTTGCACGTGAAGCTTGAGACAACAAATCAAAAAATGTAAAAGCCCCGCCCCTGATTAAAAATATTATTTGCGGGGACCAGCTCAGACTCCACTGATGGGTCATCAGGTGCTGAACTTTTTACATGAATCAGGACACCTGAGACTGGTGTTCGGTTTAGTGTCACAACATAATTAACAGAATTAAGCAGTAAACCTGAATTAGAGTTTACATGATTTACCAATTTTAGATCTCTATCAGGTGGTTTGGAGGAAGAGTGGACCTCAAAGTGTTAACTGGGTTTTTATAGTTATAAATAGTTAAGGTGTTCTCAATGTCCTTTAAGTGGTTCTATTGATTCTATAGAGGTTCTGCTGGTTTCTGCAGGTTCAAAGTCAAAAATTTTTTCCTGATTTTGTCCTTGTGGACTTTAAACATATCCTTCAGTAGTTTCTGGAGGAAAACTTTCAGACTTGTTTCACAAGTACTTTAAGTAACACTAGAACTCAAGTGGTTCTATAAACCACCAAGTGGAGGAGTGGTACTTAATTAGCCCTCTGACCCACAGGACACCTATTGTTGGCTCCCATGTTGTGACTCTTTCACTATTGCCTATCCATGATTCCATACCAAGACGATGCAGTATTGCCTACCAACCAGCACTAAGATATCATACCACACCACACCATACCATGCCATATCATACCACACCATACCATGCCATGCTATGCCATGCCATGCCATACCACACCATACCATATGCCATGCCATTCCATACCACACCACACCATACCACACACCACTTCACACCATACCACACCATACCATACCACTTCACACCATACCATACTACTCCACACCATACCATACCACACCATACCATGCCATACCATACCATGCCATGCCATTCCATTCCATACCATACCATACCATAGCATACCACACCACACCACACCATACCATACCACTCCACACCATACCATACCATGCCATGCCATACTATACCACACCATACCATACCACACCATACCATACCATGCCATTCCATACCATTCCATACCATACCATACCACACACCACACCACACCATACCATAACATACCATACCACTTTACACCATACTATACCACTTCACACCATATCATACACTCCACACCATACCATACCATACCATACCATACCATACCATGCCATACCACATCACACCATACCATACCACTTCACACCATACCATACCATGCCACACCATACCATACCATTCCATACCACATCACATCCCAACACAACACATCACATCACATCATCACATCCCAGGCGCGGCATGTAGCTCAGTTGGGAGAGTGGCTGGTCTGGTAACCGAGGGTTGCAGGTTCGAGCCCCAGCTCTGTCTGGATTACATTGTCGCTGTGTCCTTGGGCAAGACACTTCACCCACCTTGCCTGTGTGTGAATGTTGGTGGTGTTCAGAGGGGCCAATGGCGCAGAATGGTAGCCTCGCTTCTGTCAGACTGCCCCAAGGCAGCTGTGACTACAGATGTCTGTCGTAGTTTACCACCACCAGAGTGTAAATGAGTGTGTGAATGAATAATGGAGCTTCTGTCAAAGCGCTTTGGGTGTCCTGAAAGGCGCTATATGAATCCAATCCATTATTATTATTATTATTATTATTATTATCATCATCACATCACATCATCTCATCACATCACATCATCACACCACATCACACCACACCACATCATACCATACCATGTCATACCATACCATACCATAACATACCAGATCATACAATACCATACCAGTCCATACCATACCATACCACAATCATGCCATACCACACCATACCACACCATTATAAAGCACTTTAAACCCACAAGACCAAAGTTCTGTACACCAAATTAAAACAACAATTGCATGATACAGTATTCAAACAAAAAATATAAATTTTATAAACATAAAATAAAATCTGCCCTATGCTAAAACACTTATGAACATAAAATCAATAAAAATAATATAAAGGTGTAAGAATTATAAACAAAACCCATTTAACAATTTTATTTTATATTTAAAACTAAGAATTACTTTCTAGAATGAGATACTTCATTTTCCAGGAGACCACTGCTATGATAAAGGTTTACAATTAGAAACAGTATTTAATGTGCGCATGTTCAAAATAAAACCATACAACAACAACAGTATAAAATATTTTTTCTTTAATACCTGAGATCTTGATTTCTGTTTACCAAGTAGTTTTGTGGGGGGATTGACTGTTTTTGTTAAACTGAAATTGACTTTTTTAAGTGATTTTTTAAAATTTCTGAGATGCTTGATTCACATTCTATTAGAACACCAATACCTTTTGTTGTCCATTCTTTATCGTCTTTGTATCTATTTAAAAAAAGAAAAGCATTCTTTAATCCTAACTGAAAATTTGACTAATTGAAAAATGTCTTTGTGGCCCTTTATGGTTTGTATTTGTGTACCCCTGTTCTAGATTTTTAGGCCATTCTAGAAAACCTTCAAGAGGTTTTAGAGACCTGTTTGAGAAACTGGTTGATTCTTATAGATATTTGAGACTGCACATCTTTCTACTGGTACTTGATTGTGTTTTGGCATACATGGTGGTTCTCGTTCTTGACTTCTGTGATGAAAGCACATCCTGCAGGAAAATTTGAACTTATCTATCTACACAGTCTGAAATGACTATATAGTCTATAATTTAGCTCTTTGAATGGCAGACCAACAGCAAGTCCAGTTAGGGGTCAACAGTTTGTGTCAGGGGAAAATAGAAAACTTTGAAACTCAGAACAGTGAATCCTTCTAGGGATCAACAAAATGATGCACTAATATCACAATAAATTACAGAAAATTTCCAAGTGTTTCGGAGAGGATTTAAGGTCTCAGCTGGAGAATAACCAGGTCAGATAACTATCTGACAACCTTAGTGAAAACACTTATCTCTGATTGGTCGACAAAGTCCATTTCCTCCTAATGGGCAAAAAGCAGCAGCAGCAAACACCAGCCTGAGCGCCCTGCTCTGTCCTCTCGTGGGAACCAAAACCATTAGCCCAGGGTTCTTGCCACACACACGGTTACACACACTCTAGCACACGCTGTAGCACACACTAATCAATAGCTAGAGAAAGCTGACTTCCTGTCAAACGCTTGATAAATATTTAATGTGGCTGAACTTTAGCCTGCAGCTTTCACATGTTCTGACATGAAGTCACGGACAGAAACCAGGTTTAACGCCTACGTTTCAGACTTCCTGTCATGCGACATGTTCTGAATGTGTTCTTGTCTGATGGTGAACATAATAATAATAATAATTTAGCTTTATTGATCTCCTTGAGGAAATTATTTCTCTGCATTTAACCCATCTCTCAAGAGCAGTGGGTTGCCATTTGAATGGCACCCAGGGGACAACTTCAGGGTTCAGTATCTTGCCCAAGGATGCTTCAGCATGTGGTCTGCTGGAAGTGGGGATTGAATCACTCACCTTCTGATCAGCAGACATCTGTTCTGACCTGCTGAGCCACGGTTGTCTCCTTGTGTGTTTGTTTTCACATGTCCTGCATGGTCAGTGACAACCTGATGATTGCAACAGTGAAAACAACTGAGTTAATCAGTTTAACCCTGCCTCAGTGGGAGGGGTCTCTTCTTTCTCTCACTAACCATACTTCTCTGAGTGGTTGACAGAATCCATTTCCTGTCTGTATAGGATGTTGTCATCTTCATCTACCACCTCCATGTCTGCCTCTTTGAATCCCCCTCCACCTCACACTGTGACCTCTGACCCCCGACACATCACCATGGAAACATATTGGAGAGAAGTGGAGAGTATCGAAGAGGAGAAGGAGGGAGAAGAAGAGGAAGAGGAGGAAGAGAGGAAAAGCATGGATGGTGAGTTTAAAGTCTGGGTGACAGGTAGTCTTTCTGTCTGATTCCTTCATGCCTTTATTTCTTGCAGAGGTGGAGCTTGAGGAGACATGGCTGATGGAGGCAGGGCTGGCCTCCCTGGTGACGGGCTCCTCTGAGGCATCCCGACCGCCAGCTGAAGCGGTGCTGTCTACGCTGACACGGCAGCAAGCCGCCACAGTGAGGAAAAGGCTGGACAACTACAATGAGACATTAAGGAGAAGAAACCGGCAGCCAACCAGAGATGTTCGAGACATCTTTTCTGAAGTGGGATCCAAAGATAACATCTAAAGAACACACAAGTCTGTCAAATCCAATAGAACACACTATACACTCATGATTTGTATGTTTCAGCCTAATGATGACTCAGCAGACCGATGCCCCTCATCTCCTCCACATCATGTGGAGACACCTCCAAGTCGCTACCACACCACAACCAAGACCATCCGCCGCAACGCCAACAAAGGTACAGCTCTCCAATCCATGTCGTGAGCTTTCACGTGGTCTCAAACTTCTAGTTTCTACAAATACTTCTGCAGAGCCTAAACAGATTCTTAAAGCTACAGCTAAAAGTTCCCAATACTTCTGATATACAGGTTAAAATGGCTCTATTTGTTTATTCATCTCTGGCAGATACTTTAGATTTTAAAGGTATCAAAAGACAGCCAGGTTTTTCTTATTCCAAGGACTGTAATCCTTAAATGATTGTACAATTATGGGCTCTGAGGAACATTTAGGTGAGTTTAGTGGTACCAAACATTGGTTTAGTTCCCTTTTGACTGGTTATGCAAATATTGTAAAATATTCATAAGACAGTTGATTATGTTCTGTTTGTGCTTTGGAGTCCCAGTGTTGCTCCAGTTGGTTCTAGAATTGTTTTATTGGTATATCAGACCAGTTTAGTGGTTGTTGTGGTCTTTGTGGTTGGTTTATATTTTCCATAGCAGATTTTCCAGACTTAATGCTTAAGGATGCAACTAGTACAGGCTCAATTTAAACATTTAAACACTAGGGGCATCATGTATGAAGCAAGTGGACCCACCAAAAACTGGTTCCCAACTTTTCATCCGGAACTCAAGATAAGATCAATAATGAGGTGTCCAGCATACTCTACAGACACTCTACTATTTCTACAGGTACTGGCCAGTTGATGACACTTAGTGGGCATGCTGGGAAACTGTTATTGATGTGAAAGTAATTCTTGTCCACACCAGAGACTCATGATGAACTATGAATCAATTTTGCTACATGAATAAAACATTAAATTCTTAAGAATTTATGTTTAAATCAGTATGATATCATCTCAGTAGACAGTCAGAGCCTGAAAATGATGGTTTTCATTAACACAAGAACACAAATTAACTTTATACTTCAAAGAATAGTTTTATTAGGAGGAGGAGGGAGATTTCAAATTTGTTTTGGCAAATGTTGGTGAGAACAGAGGTCAGACCAGCTAGATAGGAATTTGAACTTACTCTGAAGATGTAAACAGTAAAATTTGTTTATGGTCCTGGGAACTGTTTGTTCTTCTGACCACTAGAATCAGAACTTGAGCCAGAACCTGACCTCTGGTTCACTACCTGGTAGACCAGCGTTGTGTCGAGGTGTCCTGGTTCAATATCATTCATTCTTTTGACCAGCAGGTTGGGAACAGACTAGCTGGAACGCTGTGGGATGGAAATTAATCCTGACATTAACTCCTCCTGATGCCTCCAGACGTCATCCTGTCTTCAGAGCATCATCACTATAGGCAGTGATTCAAGAGAGAGATTTCCTGTTTTTATTGGTTAAACTAGTTTCAGAGTTCTACCAGTGTCTCTGTGTTTACTGTAGTTCTGTCAATAATTTCATGTGTAACTCCTCAGCCTCACCCTTTCCCTGCATCATTCATTTATAACAGTAATATACAGTATAACAGTTATATTATTTATTATAACAGTGTGTGTGGTGTAGAACAATAACAGATGATAGTCTGATAGAGCTACTTGTTGAGTCTAACATGATCTGATTTCAGTTGATGATAAGTTATCCTGATGCAGAGGATGGTGTGTTCAACACAATGTTTTGTTTTGTTTTTTTAACCCCGTGTCCTGTCCGGCTGTGGAGCAAACAGAATAATGTCTGAGTGCCAAAAACAAGCCCAACAGTGTTGCTGTTTCAGGTGAGAGGTTACAGCCACTGCTATAAAACTCCTCCTGATTTTTGTTTAAATATAACCCCCAAAATCTTTATTAGAATATTTTTATGGTTGATTGGACACGGAGCCTGAAAGTGAAGGGAAGGGTACAGAAAGAGGGATGGGGGAGAAAGTAAACAGAAAAAGAAGAGAACAAGAGACGTGAAGAGTCCACTTCTAGACCTGTAAATAAAGCACAAACAAACAAGCAAACAAAACAGGGAGAAAAGATACAACAGCAACAAACAGCATATGAATACACAACTGTAGCACCGGCAAAGGCGTTACTATCTCTGAATTCTGACATCTGGTTCATCACAACAATAACTCATCTTTTGTCCCAATAACTTGGATTAAAATGACTCTTTTATTATGTTGTAACCTGAATCAACATTCCTTCCAGGACCGGTCGTGTCGGAAGACTCAAAAGACTTTCTTTAATTAATAATTAAACTTAAGGACTCTTTGATGTCTCATTCTAAAAAGACACTACCTTTAATCCACTGTCCAGAAATGTCTTAATATGATTAATTCATTTTCTTCCAGTATTCATGAATGTTGATGTTGCATAAGTATTATTTCATGTTTCTACTTTTGCTAAAAAGGTTAAAGCATATTAATAATCCATCTAACTTCCTGGGTTCCTTAATGACGAGAACCACGTGACTTGGTAACTCCTTCCCATTGGGCCACGCGTCCAAAACTTTCCACGGTCAGACTTCCTGCCTGGAAGCTACCGAGTTAAACAGTTCTCGTTTCAACCTTCAACGAGAGAACACGGCCTCCGTTTTCTCCGCTACACGGTAGGCTTGGATGCCGACCTAGCTCGTGGGTAACCAGCTGTTGTGGAAGTTTTTTATCCAAAGGATGAGAGTTCAGTCTTACGTCATTTTAGAGAGCTTTATTACATATTATAATGTGGAGGATGTTGCCTCAGCCGTGTCTGAGAGAAAATCCTGCCTTCTGACCCACTCCCACTGTCTTTTAACTATTCTCCCCTCCCATTGTGACACTTCACCCCCCCTAGAACACAGACAAACATATGCACCCCCAACTGGGTTGGGTCTAGTCTTTCTGTCTCACATCTTCTCCCAGGGCAAGACAGGAACCCAGTTGTTTTATCACCCATCATAAAAGAAGAAGATAGGGTCAACACTTCACCCCAGGGGGGGTTCCTGTAACTAACAGATAACCACATCTTCCCAACTAAAACAGTCACATTGTTATTTAAATAATCACAGGAACACATCTTACTGAATTCCTAAAATTCCACCACAATTCCACCCTTTGATTATTTAAATCACAAAAAATTATACACACAAAGACAACCTTAATACAACACCAGTTGATACATTCTCCAGAGGGTAAAGATGTCACCCAGGAATACAATGTGACACAACACTCAAAGTGCTCTTAAGTGAAATAAAGGTGGTTCTCTTTGACGACTTCATCTGTGGTGAGGGCTGAGGTATTGGGAGTTCAGAGTCAGTTAAACCTGATTTGTTAATCATCAACTGTTAATCATCAGTTCTCTTCACTCACTGGAGTGACTGAAATGAGACGTTTCCATCGACGTGCATTGCTGCGGCCCTTTGGCTCAGGCTGATGGTGGTCTGATGCATCTCAGGAGGTAATCCGTCCTTGAGTCCAAGGACCTGTTCATGGTGGCTGGCATGGATCCATGTAGTTCACCAGAGTCCTGAAGTCCTTTATCAGGATCCAGTCTCCTAGTTTCGGTCGGTGTAGTGACATCTAAAGGTGCTGGCAGGACAGCTTGTCAGGTTAGCTTTCACGCCCTGCCAAATTCCAGAGAGAACGGATGTTTCAATGAGACAACATTTCATCATCACAAATGAAAAATTGGATAGAAGTGAGCTGATTACAGTCTCACGTTCAGCGTTGGGATGGAGGTTTTCCAAACATTATATTTAAAGGGTATCGACTGGTGCATGCTTGTTCAGTTAACAGGGCTTTGTTAGGAGATGACAATCTACATGTCTCAACAGGAGAAACCTCCACCCACTTCTAAAATTCTAAAACTATTGTTAACCATTGTCTTGTTAAGACCTAACTACTCATATGCGGTTCACCATAGTTATGTAAACTCCAAGCTAAACAATGAGTGTTATCAGCACCCATCAGGGGGCTGTGAGCTCCTGCTCATAGATACTCATCAAAGGGCTGATGGATGCTCAGAGAAGATGGGGGAAAGGACAGGATAGGAATCAGAACTCTGTTAGGTTTGAGTCCTACAGAAAAAGTTAGCTTTTCTACAGTATGCAGGTAAAGATCCGGGGTTCATGCAGAGGCCGTAGAAAGATTACTCGATACCTTACCTCTGTTTGGATTATATGGACCAGGAGCATCCATATAGTTCACTGGATCTCAGAAAAATCTAGACGTGCATACCTGTGATTCTCAGTCACCAGAAACTGGGGGAAATGACAAAAC
>SSNR01001653.1:0-2500 GCA_006937965.1 Callopanchax toddi
ACAGAAAATACTCATAATGTACACAAAATACAAATAAACCTACAGAAAATACTATTAGAACTACAGAAAATACTAATAATGTACACAAAATACAAATAAACCTACAGAAAATACTATTAGAACTACAGAAAATACTCATAATGTACACAAAATACAAATAAACCTACAGAAAATACTAATAATGTACACAAAATACAAATAAACCTACGGAAAATACTGTTAGAACTACAGAAAATACTAATAATGTACACAAAATACAAATAAACCTACAGAAAATACTATTAGAACTACAGAAAATACTCATAATGTACACAAAATACAAATAAACCTACAGAAAATACTATTAGAACTACAGAAAATACTCATAATGTACCCAAAATACAAATAAACCTACAGAAAATACTAATAATGTACACAAAATACAAATAAACCTACAGAAAATACTAATAATGTACACAAAATACAAATAAACCTATGGAAAATACTGTTAGAACTACAGAAAATACTAATAATGTACACAAAATACAAATAAACCTACGGAAAATACTGTTAGAACTGCAGAAAATACGCATAATGTACACAAAATACAAATAAACCTACAGAAAATACTATTAGAACTACAGAAAATACTCATAATGTACCCAAAATACAAATAAACCTACAGAAAATACTAATAATGTACACAAAATACAAATAAACCTACAGAAAATACTAATAATGTACACAAAATACAAATAAACCTATGGAAAATACTGTTAGAACTACAGAAAATACTAATAATGTACACAAAATACAAATAAACCTACGGAAAATACTGTTAGAACTGCAGAAAATACGCATAATGTACACAAAATACAAATAAACCTACAGAAAATACTATTAGAACTACAGAAAATACTCATAATGTACCCAAAATACAAATAAACCTACAGAAAATACTAATAATGTACACAAAATACAAATAAACCTACAGAAAATACTCATAATGTACACAAAATACAAATAAACCTACAGAAAATACTATTAGAACTACAGAAAATACTAATAATGTACACAAAATACAAATAAACCTACAGAAAATACTATTAGAACTACAGAAAATACTAATAATGTACACAAAATACAAATAAACCTACAGAAAATACTAGTAGAACTACAGAAAATAAAGGTAAACTACAGAAAATTCTAATAATGTACACAAAATAGTAAGACACCTACACAAAAAAATAGTACAACTACAGAAAATATAAAACTACAGAAAAAACTAATATAACTACAGAACAAAGTAATATTAAAAAATACCCATAATATACAAAACATGCTAAGAAACCTACAAAAATGTTAACAGAACTTCAGAAAATACTATAAAAATACAGAAAACCCTATTATGACTAGAGAAAATAGTAATAAATATATACAAAAAATGAATAAAACTACAGAAAATAAAACTACAGAAAACAAACAACTAATCAAACTACAGAAGAAACTGATAAATATAAACAACATAGAAATAAAACTACAGAAATTACTACAAAATTACAAAAATTACTAAAGCTACAGAAAATAATAATAAAACTATAGACAATACCAAAAGCAACAGAAAATATTTTAAAAATCAACACACAATACTAAGAAAACTACAGAAAACCACTCAATTAAATATCAATAAAAGTATATATAACACTAATAATACTACACATAATACGAATAAACATAAACAAAATAATATTTATACAGAAATTACTATACCTCTTCAGAAAATACTAATAAATTACAGACATAGAGCTACATAGAACACTAGTAAAACTACAGTAAGTAATAATAGATATGCACAAAATACTAATAGAACTATAGAAATGACTATTAAACTTAAAAGTACAGAACTTACAGAAAACACTAAAAAGGTTATGCAAAAGAATAATACATTTACACAAAATACTAAAACATACACAAAATGATTAAAACTGTTTAGAAAATACTATAAATCTACAAAATATAAGTAAATGAAACTAATAAATAATACAACTACAAATGAACTTAAAACTACAGAAATAACAAAAGTACTACAATAACAACAAGTAAAACTACAAATCTATTAAATCTACAGAAATTAAACTATAAAACTCAAAGTCTAAAAATCAACACGAAGAGCTGGTTGAAACAACATCAAACGGACGCTTTGTGAGCTTTAATAACTGAAGGGAATTATTATTATTATTATTATTATTATTGTTGTTGTTGTTATTATTATTAATATTATTATAGTTATTATTATTTATAGGATGAAGATCAGACCATTCCATGAAAGGACATCAGCTCCTGTAGGAAACTTTAGGAGTATCCTTTCTATAAAAACACAACTGGATATAGGAGAATAAACATCAACAAAAACAACAACAATCTTTGTTTGTTGATCAGCTGATTTCTGACAGATCTAAACAAACTGTCACTGAATTCTAAATCATTTCAATGATTTCTTCAGGTCAAACTCCGCTTTTAT
>SSNR01001653.1:7500-13150 GCA_006937965.1 Callopanchax toddi
GAACCAGGAGACCAAGGAGGACCAGGAGAACCAGGTGGAGCAGGAGGACTAGGAGAACCTGGAGACCAAGGAGGACCAGGGAGGACCAGGAGAACCAGGTGGACCAGGAGAACCAGGTGGACTAGGAGAACCAAGTGGACTAGGAGAACCAGGTGGACCAGGCGGACTGGGAGGACTAGGAGGACCAGGTGGACCAGGAGGACCAAAGTTATCTGGTTTAATGAAATCTGATTTTGGGAATTCGGGTCAGAACTGGGTCAGGGTGTTTTAGTAGACATCTGGATCAGATCCATCAGCAGGATTCTGATCTGGACTCTGGTTCTGCTTGATCCACGTGAGACCAAAACCCTGTGAATGTCGATCCTCTGAGAACACGATGACGGGGGTCTGGACCAGCGCCGACCCAGCTCAGCCTCCTCCAGCAGGACCTTTGTTCTCAGGAGGATCTGTTCCGGCCCACCGGGCTGCAGAACAACAAGACATGTGAGGGAGGAGGTGGACCAGACCAGACCAGAACCGTCACACTACACTGGTCTGAGAACAGCACCGAGGTCTGGTCCCATCAGAGCGGTTCCACCAACCCGTCCAGGTCCTCAGAGGTCCAGCTCTGAACAGAACCAGCCTAACGGACTAAAACAAGAACCAACGATTGGTACCAAGGTTCTGGTTCTTCTGCCTCAGATCCAATGGAGGGGACTGGTTCCAGTGGATCCGGGTTTTGTGAGCTGGATCTACACCATGACCCTGTTTCACCAGCAGGGGGTGGCAGTGAGCTGATAAAGGAGTCAACCATAGATATCATATATATCACTAGAACGTCAGCTGTCTGTGGTAAGATGGCCGCCGTGTAGGGACGCTGTCGACTCCCACATAGGGCATCTAGCAATATATATGATATCTATGGAGCCAACAACCTGACTTAGAGAGCAATGCATGCTGGGAAATCCAGCTGCTTTACAGAATTTAACTGTAAAATGATCCAATAAAAACTGAATCTATCAGCGGGAGGAAGTTAACGAGTTTAAGGTGGAAATTTACTTTATTCTATTATACAAACGGTGACATCATCAACAATAACAAGACTTGTCTTTGACCTTCTGTTATGGCTGATTAACCATGAAACACCAGAAATCAGCAGGATATTCATCAGGTTCTTTGACCATATATGGAATGTGGTTGTGTAGGAGGCGGGGTCTGATCCAGGGACAGCTGAGAACCTTTCTAGGATTTAGAAAGCAGATCTGAGTCCAGCTGGGAGATTCTAGGTCTGAAAATAAACATTGAGACCCCTGGATGAATGAGACCCCTGGACTGTAAATGTAAGGGGGGCGGGGGTATTATCTCACCTGACCTTCTTACTCTTATCCGGGTCCGGGTCTCAGGGGGCAGCATCCCAACCAGGGAGTCCCAGACCGTCCTCTCCCCGACCACCTCCACCAGCAGGTACGTTACAGGACCTCTGTTGGTAATCTGATTACATTACAGGACACCTGTTGGTAATCTGATTACATTACAGGACACCTGTTGGTAATCTGATTACATTACAGGACACCTGTTGGTAATCTGATTACATTACAGGACCTCTGTTAGTAATCTGATTACATTACAGGACCTCTGTTAGTAATCTGATTACATTACAGGACCTCTGTTGGTAATCTGATTACATCACAAGACCTCTGTTAGTAATCTGATTACATTACAGGATCTCTGTTAGTAATATGATTACACTACACTACAGGACCTCTATTGGTAATCTGATTACATTAGAGGATCTCTGTTGGTAATTTGATTACATTACAGGACACCTGTTGGTAATCTGATTACATTACAGGACACCTGTTGGTAATCTGATTACATTACAGGACACCTGTTGGTAATCTGATTACATTACAGGACCTCTGTTAGTAATCTGATTACATTACAGGACCTCTGTTAGTAATCTGATTACATTACAGGACCTCTGTTGGTAATCTGATTACATCACAAGACCTCTGTTAGTAATCTGATTACATTACAGGATCTCTGTTAGTAATATGATTACACTACACTACAGGACCTCTATTGGTAATCTGATTACATTAGAGGATCTCTGTTGGTAATTTGATTACATTACAGGACACCTGTTGGTAATCTGATTACATTACAGGACACCTGTTGGTAATCTGATTACATTACAGGACACCTGTTGGTAATCTGATTACATTACAGGACCTCTGTTAGTAATCTGATTACATTACAGGACCTCTGTTAGTAATCTGATTACATTACAGGACCTCTGTTGGTAATATGATTACATCACAAGACCTCTGTTAGTAATCTGATTACATTACAGGACCTCTGTTAGTAATATGATTACACTACACTACAGGACCTCTATTGGTAATCTGATTACATTAGAGGATCTCTGTTGGTAATTTGATTACATTACAGCACCTCTGTTGGTAATCTGTTTACATTACAGGACCTCTGTTTGTAATCTGATTACATTAGAGGACCTCTGTTGGTAATTTGATTACATTAGAAGACCTCTACATTAGAGGACCTCTGTTAGTAATCTGATTACAATGAGACCTCTGTTGGTAGTCTGAATACATTAGAGGACCTCTGTTAGTAATCTGATTACATGACAAGACCTCGGTTGGTAATCTGATTACATTAGTAGAGCCACTCACACAGGATGTTTCCATCCACTGGGATTCAACGCTGGATAGGAGAGTCACATGAAGTCATCAGAGCTGGTGAAACTCCGAGGCTAGAGACTGTCCTGTACTCCTCTTCCTCCTCATCTTCCTCCTACCTGTCCTTCAGCCATGCAGGTCATTTTAATGGTTACTGTTTCTTTACAAAGCTCTCTAGCTGACAGCTCTTGTAAATGAATCCTGACTATGAAGTGTCTACTGCAGGTTTGTGACTGATTCTTGGAGGTGAACAGACGTCTGATGTTCAGTGGTTAGACCTGCTCCCTGCCTGCCCCTCATCATGGAGGTCTCTGAGGAGGACTAAGGACTGCTTCCATAAAGGACTTAAAGCTGACATCTGGAGTTTTCCTCCTTTCAGGAATTCTTTATGATTCTTATATAAATCCGTATGTCTGACCCTGTTCTGTGATATAAGGTAAGGCAATAAGTCATTTTTTTACTAAGCCCACGCCCCATCCCGTAGAGCCCTACGCAGTTAGAACTGAGCGTTGGTCAGCATTAGCCAATAGCATTAGCCATCCTCCTACGTACAGCTGTCAATCACAGAGTGTAGCGTCCTGTCCCCCATGAGGCTGGAGTTAGAGACGTCAGATAACAGAGAGGCTGACCTTTAACTGTTTCTGTCACCTGACTTAAATCTTCATTTCATTGGGTAAAAAGTGGATCTGGAAGATTTGACTTGGAGGTGTTAAAGGCAGGGAGGTCCTCCTGGACCTGCTACCCCCCATCGGCTCCATGAAGTGTTAGAGGAACCCCTTCTATCATGGTTGCATTGTCTTTACATTTCAATAAACCTAAAGAATATCTAGTGATAAAAATGAAGGTCTAAAGGAGTGAGTTATAATGTTTACATTCCCAGTCTCTCAGACACTCAGCACATCTCCTGTTCCACGTGTTGGCCACAGGGAGGCACTGTAGGACAACAAATCCATAAGAAACAGACTGAAAAACAGCCCAGATCCCAGGTTTGTTCTATTAATAAGGGATTACTGAGGAGGAAGACTCTGTTCAGCAGGAACAAAAACACCCGCTAATGTCAACAGTCCTCAACTAGTGGAACTAAAACATTCAAAAAATCAATCAAAACGACAAGTTACAAGAATATAGGACTGTAACGGGACCAGGATTCTAATCCTGATCCTGATTCTGAATGTGATCCTGATCCTGATCCTGATTCTGATTCTGAATGTGATCCTGATCCTGATTCTGAATGTGATCCTGATCCTGATTCTGAATTTGATCCTGATCCTGATTCTGATTCTGAATGTGATCCTGATCCTGATTCTGAATGTGATCCTGATCCTGATTCTGATTCTGAATGTGATCCTGATCCTGATTCTGAATGTGATCCTGATCCTGATTCTGATTCTGAATGTGATCCTGATTCTGATTCTGAATTTGATCCTGATCCTGATTCTGATTCTGAATGTGATCCTGATCCTGATTCTGATTCTGAATGTGATCCTGATCCTGATTCTGAATGTGATCCTGATCCTGATCCTGATTCTGATTCTGAATTTGATCCTGATCCTGATTCTGAATTTGATCCTGATCCTGATTCTGATTCTGAATGTGATCCTGATTCTGGTTCTGAATTTGATCCTGATCCTGATTCTGATTCTGAATGTGATCCTGATCCTGATTCTGATTCTGAATGTGATCCTGATCCTGATTCTGATTCTGAATTTGATCCTGATCCTGATTCTGAATGTGATCCTGATCCTGATTCTGATTCTGAATGTGATCCTGATCCTGATTCTGATTCTGAATGTGATCCTGATCCTGATTCTGATTCTGAATTTGATCCTGATCCTGATTCTGAATGTGATCCTGATCCTGATTCTGATTCTGAATGTGATCCTGATCCTGATTCTGAATGTGATCCTGATCCTGATTCTGATTCTGAATGTGATCCTGATCCTGATTCTGATTCTGAATTTGATCCTGATCCTGATTCTGAATGTGATCCTGATCCTGATTCTGATTCTGAATTTGATCCTGATCCTGATTCTGAATGTGATCCTGATCCTGATTCTGATTCTGAATGTGATCCTGATCCTGATTCTGAACCTGATTCTGATCCTGAACATTATCCAGATTCTGATTCTGATCCTGATCCTGATCCTGATTCTGAACCTGATTCTGATCCTGAACATTATCCAGATTCTGAATTTGATCCTGATCCTGATTCTGATCCAGATCCTGATTCTGATCCTGAACATTATCCAGATCCTGATTCTGATCCTGATTCTGATCCTGATTCTGATCCTGGATTCCGCACTCACCACAGTACAGAAAAAGCTCTGGTCAAAGTAACAAATGACCTCCTGGTGGCATCAGACTCTGGATTCCTCTCCATACTCCTCCTCCTTTGATACTATTGATCATTCCATCCTCCTACATCGTCTGCAGTTTCATGTTGGTGTTTCTGGTTCAGCCCTCTCCTGGTTCACATCCTACCTCTCTAACAGATCTCAGTATATCTCCATAAACAACTGCACATCCGATATCACCCCAGTAACCCATGGTGTCCCTCAGGGCTCGGTTCTTGGTCCCCTTCTTTTCATCATCTACATGCTACCCCTTGGGCGTATCATTCACCACCATGGACTTCAATTTCACTGCTATGCCGATGACAGCCAACTCTACCTATCTACTAAAAACATCACCTCCACTACCGTCTCCACTATAGCAAAATGCCTCAATGCCCTAAAAAGTTGGATGTCTACAAACTTCCTCAAGCTCAACTGCAATAAATCTGAGTTAATCATATCTGGACCCAAATCCCTTCTCTCCTCCTCCAAAGGTTTCACGCTCAGTACTGACGGTTGCACAGTCACTCCATCCTCTCAGATCAGAAACCTGGGAGTCATTTTTGACCCCTCACTCTCTTTCCTAGCACACATCCGTCATATCACTAAAACAGCCTTCTTTCACCTTCAAAATATTGC
>SSNR01001655.1:0-13178 GCA_006937965.1 Callopanchax toddi
AAATGTTTGATTCTTTTGAAAATATATATAAAACAAATGCTGAAAACAGCTGGTTTAAAAAACCCTAAAGATGAGTTAATAATGAAGTAATGGGTCACCTTGTCATTAGCTAAACATAACGAGTGTCTCAGCCCCTAAAGATGTCCTAGAATAAGGGATATGGAGCTAAAATGTAGACTCAGCAGATGAGGGGTCAAAAACTGAGACTTCAAAATAAAAGCAGAAATCCAGACACCAACTAGAACAGGAAGCAACAGGATACACGAAGCTGTAATTCGTTATCTGATGCTAAAAAACACCCTGACTGAGTTCAGGTCAGGAGGAGGGACTTCCAGCTCAGTCTCCTAAATGCTTTGACTCCTATTTCAAAAACCTGACTCAGCAGATCCTGTTACAGGAAACCAGGACTTCTCTTTGTAACAACCTAGAAATAGAAGGTGGAAATGCCAGGAGGCGGCACAAAGAAGCAGCAAGTCCTGATAGGTTGGGTTGAACGTTTTCAGTATCATCTGTTAGAGAGAGTGCAGCTAGATCACCACGGTAACAGAGACTGAGTTCAGAGTTTGGGCTTAACTGAGTGTAAAAATCACAACTTGTTCACTGTTTCTTTTCCTAGTGACTTCTCAGGAAGAAGAAGAAGAAGACATCCCCGTCTTCAGAGTCAACCTGTAAACTGAGAGGTGGATCAGGGTTTTATTTATTTAACCACAATACACAATAAATATTTACTGAACCTGAAAACAAACTATAACCTACTGAATCTGATTCAAGGTAAAATGATCCTGTTGAACCAGAACTCTGTAACGAAAGTTACACTTAGGAACTTGAATCCACTGAAAATCACTCGATTACGATCTAGGAATCAAATGAATGAAGTCGGGATGCACCGATACTGCTATCGGGCTGATACCATACAGATACCATGTACTCGTACTTGTTAAAGTTAACCGATACCAGGAACCGATACCAGTATCATATCGAGCTGATACGATACAGATACCATGTACTCGTACTTGTTAAAGTTAACCAATACCAGGAACCGATACCAGTATCATATCGAGCTGATACCATACAGATACCATGTACTCGTACTTGTTAAAGTTAACCGATACCAGGAACCGATACCAGTATCATATCGGGCTGATACGATACAGATACCATGTACTCGTACTTGTTAAAGTTAACCGATACCAGTATCATATCGAGCTGATACGATACAGATACCATGTACTCGTACTTGTTAAAGTTAACCAATACCAGTATCATATCGGGCCGATACCGATACCGTACTTGTTAAAGTTAATCAAAAATAGAAGAAAATAGAACCTGTCTTCCAATTCATTGCATTTTTTTGTGTGGTAGACAAATCGGTTCCGGTACTCGGTATCGGCGAGCACTCAGATTCAAGTATCGTATCGGTTTGAAAAAAGTGGTATTGGTGCATCCCTAGTTAGAAGATTTTCAGTGAAGTAATTTATGAGAAATAAATCTCAGAAGGTTCTGACCCGACCCAAACAGCAGCAGGTATGAAGTCACTGGTTTACTGGAACATTCCTCTGGTTCTGACTGGGAACGTGGATTTTCCTGTCAGCATTTGATTTCCTTCACTCTCCATTAAAATGACCAGGGACCTCATATATAGGGATACACCGATACCACTTTTTCAAACCGATACGATACCGATACTTGAATCTGAGTACTTGCCGATACCGAGTACCGATACTTCTACCGCACAAAAAAATGCAATGAATTGGAAGAGAGGTTCTATTTTCTTTTATTTTCTGTTAACTTTAACAAGTACGAGTATATGGTATTGGTATCGGCCCAATACGATACTGGTATCGGTTCCTGGTATCGATATCGGTATCGTATTGGTGCATCTCTACTCATATATATAACTCTGTGTAGAATTCTTACTAAAAACGTTCTTAAACTAAGCAAAAATATGTGGTCAATGCAAAGTACTTCATGAATAATTACATTTTTATGTACAGAAGTCAGTAAATGTCAGGAATTTCACAGTAAACCACGACAACGGAGAGGTTTAGAAAACGTCATTTCACAGAGACTGAAATCGAGGCGCTTGTAGTGGATGAACGGGAAAATGTTTTATTCGGCGATCACATGTTGACGCGTCACGAATACACGGAAGTGCTCCGAGTGGCACCGGTCATTCCGGCGCCGCAGCCACGAGACAGTGCAGGAACATTTAACGTTAATCCAAAGAGGCAGCAGGCAGGACACATCGTGTTGTTCATCCTATCAAACAAATATCAGCCGATCTGTTGGATAATTCCTGCTGGAACTCACAGGTTGAAAGAAAACCTGAGAGAGGTCAAGTCTCCGGATTCTGAAATACCGGTGTGAGCTTCAAGGAGCGCAGCGCATTACGTAGGAGTGTCGCCATTATCACAGTAATCCATACACACCTGATCACGATGAACGCACCAGTAAGTGTAGTTGCTATATAATATATATATGAACATACTGTGGTAGATTCTTATTTTGTTCTGTTCAGACGGAGGTGGGCGCTGACTGTTGGCTTCGTGTGTACGAGGGTCTACAAGTGTGAAAACCTCTTTTAAATCACCATTTTTCCATCTCACCAGCTGAGCTGCCAGGTTTCCCGTCTCCAAAATGTGCTTACGAGGTTCAACGTTTACGTAAAGTTATTTTCCCACCAGGTTTTAAAAATAAATCCTAAAATTTGCGGTAAAAAGGGACAAACGCAGCTTTCAGGCTCGTTGTTTGCGTCAGCGAGTTTTCTAATGATGGTGTGAACACATGAACCTTTCTCAGCAGCTGTTCTCCTCCAGTTCACNGAACTAAAAACAAAACAAAAACACAAAAAAGAACAAGAAAACACACAAAAAACAAAAACACAAAAATTACTAAAAAACAAAGCAAAAAAACACACATAAAAGAACAAAAAACACAAAAAAGAACAAAAAACACAAAAAGAACTAAAAAACAAAACAAAAAAACAAAAAAGAACAAGAAAACACACAAAAAACAAAAAACACAAAAATTACTAAAAAACAAAGCAAAAAAACACACATAAAAGAACAAAAAAACAACAAAAAACACAAAAACGAACAAAAAACAAAAGAAAAAAACACAAAAAGAACAACAAAAAACACAAAAAAGAACAAAAAACCAAAACCAAACCAAACCTAACCAGATGAGGTCAGCCTCAACAGGGCATCAGCCAGTGTCCTACTTGTTCCGTCCCAAGCCCGGGTAAATGCAGAGGGTAGGGATCAAATATGAACATAAATCTATGGATAGAGGAACTGATATGATGATGTCATAGTTTTTGATGTATTTAAGGGATTGGGGGGTGTGATGACCTAACATTCTTAGCATGTCCAGACTGCCCCCCCCCCTGATGTTCTACCTGCCCCCCTTAGTGGGGCTGGCTAGATCCGGCCCTGAGGTGCATCCTGATGTAACTGTTTTACTGGTCTTTACTGGTCACAGAACTAAGCAGAGTGTGTTCTGAGGAGAGACAGGAGACACTAGAATACAATGTCTGCTGCTGGAGGTCAGAGACACTCTTAGATCAACCAATCAGGACAAAGACGTAAATGAGATGTTAGACAAGTAATAACAGACATGAAAATCATCTCATCTAACCATGGATATAAATCAGAGGTTTCACAGCTAAAACCAACAACAATTTTAAAACAAAAAGAAAAGAAAATGATATATTTATAGATGAAAACGCTTTGACAGAAATAGCTTGTATCTATTTTTTTGTCATTCTGTGCCAAACCTTTCCTGAAGTTGATCTACGTGCAGCAGCTTGTAGTTCATCAGAGTGTGTGTGCACACACACACACACACACACACCTTCATCTGTCTACTGTGTGAAAGTATGAGGTCTGACCTGTCAGACTGAGTCTGAGTCAGAGGGCCGTTCAGTCGGAACCATTCAGCCCTGTTTATGAAGCCGGAGGCTCAGGAGCTCTATTACATGGTAAAAAACAACAACAGGTAAATTATTTAGAAGTTTAAGGTTCAAAAACGGAACCAAATGGAAACAAATGTTTGATTCTTTTGAAAATATATATAAAACAAATGCTGAAAACAGCTGGTTTAAAAAACCCTAAAGATGAGTTAATAATGAAGTAATGGGTCACCTTGTCATTAGCTAAACATAACGAGTGTCTCAGCCCCTAAAGATGTCCTAGAATAAGGGATATGGAGCTAAAATGTAGACTCAGCAGATGAGGGGTCAAAAACTGAGACTTCAAAATAAAAGCAGACATCCAGACACCAACTAGAACAGGAAGCAACAGGATACACGACGCTGTAATTCGTTATCTGATGCTAAAGAAACACCCTGACTGAGTTCAGGTCAGGAGGAGGGACTTCCAGCTCAGTCTCCTAAATGCTTTGACTCCTATTTCAAAAACCTGACTCAGCAGATCCTGTTACAGGAAACCAGGACTTCTCTTTGTAACAACCTAGAAATAGAAGGTGGAAATGCCAGGAGGCGGCACAAAGAAGCAGCAAGTCCTGATAGGTTGGGTTGAACGTTTTCAGTATCATCTGTTAGAGAGAGTGCAGCTAGATCACCACGGTAACAGAGACTGAGTTCAGAGTTTGGGCTTAACTGAGTGTAAAAATCACAACTTGTTCACTGTTTCTTTTCCTAGTGACTTCTCAGGAAGAAGAAGAAGAAGACATCCCCGTCTTCAGAGTCAACCTGTAAACTGAGAGGTGGATCAGGGTTTTATTTATTTAACCACAATACACAATAAATATTTACTGAACCTGAAAACAAACTATAACCTACTGAATCTGATTCAAGGTAAAATGATCCTGTTGAACCAGAACTCTGTAACGAAAGTTACACTTAGGAACTTGAATCCACTGAAAATCACTCGATTACGATCTAGGAATCAAATGAATGAAGTCGGGATGCACCGATACTGCTATCGGGCTGATACCATACAGATACCATGTACTCGTACTTGTTAAAGTTAACCGATACCAGGAACCGATACCAGTATCATATCGAGCTGATACGATACAGATACCATGTACTCGTACTTGTTAAAGTTAACCAATACCAGGAACCGATACCAGTATCATATCGAGCTGATACCATACAGATACCATGTACTCGTACTTGTTAAAGTTAACCGATACCAGGAACCGATACCAGTATCATATCGGGCTGATACGATACAGATACCATGTACTCGTACTTGTTAAAGTTAACCGATACCAGTATCATNTTTCCTCCAACAGTCAGCGATCCGACAGGGATAATGAACCTATTCATCACTGGTGTCCTTTGGTCTCTGAGTTCTCAGAAACATTGGAACTAACCTTAGAGTGACGCCTGGGTCATTCTAAGTCAGGATCTACAGTGAAGACCGTATCTGTTATTAAACCTCTACAAAATCCTCTTTGACTGTTACTAAGCTCCATTCCTAAAACACTTAGCTGGGTCACAGGAGGAGGATCCCCAGTATGGAATCCCAGACAATCCTCTCCCGGGCCAACACCACTAACTCCTCCGGCAGGGCCCCAGTGTTTCCTGGGTAGAGCAGAGGGCCTCTTGCCAGCAGGACACGCTGGAAACACCAGGAGGCATCCTGACAAGATGTCCGGACCACCTGAGCTGGCTCCTCTCGACATGGAGGAGCAGCGGTTCTACTCCAAGTCTCCCAAATGTCCGAGCTCCTCAGCCTATCTCTAAGGCTGAGCCTCCACATCATGCAAAGAAAACTCCTAATGGCTTCTTGTTCCTGTTCTTTTGGTCATTTCAGGGAGGTTGGTTGAGTGGCCATCTAGCAACTGGAAGGTTGTTGGTTCAATCCCAGCTCTGGCTGGGTTACATTGTCATTGTATCCTTGGGCTAGACACTGGGTGTTCTAGACACCCACCTCGTCTGCCGGCAGCTGTGGCCACAGTGTAGCTAACTGTCATCAGCGTGTGAATGTGTGTGTGAGTGTCTAATGTAGTGTGAAGCGCTTTGGGAGACCTAGGACTTAGACAGTGCTATAGGAGAACATTTACCATGACCCAACGCTCATCACCAGAGGTCAGGATTGAGACATAGATCAACCGGTAAATCGAGAGCCTTGCTTTCTGTCTCAGCTCCCCCTTCACCACAACAGACCGGTTCAGCGTCCATCACTGCAGACGCTGCCCCAATCCGCCTGTCGATCTCCCTCTGTCCTTCACTCCTGAACAAGACCCCGAGATACTTAAACTCCTCCACTTGAGGAAGGATCTCTCTCCCGACCTGGAGTTGGCAATCCACCTTTTTCCGGTCAAGAACCATGGCCTCAGACTTGGAGGTGCTGATCCTCATCCCAGCCGCTTCACACTCTGCTGTGAACCTCCCCAGCAAGAGCTGAAGGTCAGAGCCTGATGAAGCTAGGAGGACCACATCATCTGCAAAAAGCAGAGACGAGATTCTCCTGTCACCAAACTCCACCCCCTCCACACCACGGCTGCTCCTAGAAATCCTGTCCATAAAGGTTATGAACAGGACCGGAGACAAAGGGCAGCCCTGGAGGAGTCCAACCCTCACTGGGAGCAGGTCCGACTTACTGCCGGCTATGAGGACCAGACTCACACTCCTCTGGTACAGGGACTGAATGGCCCTTAACAAAAGACCATCCACCCCGTACTCCTGGAGCGCCCCCCACAGGGTGTCCCTGGGGACACGGTCATAAGCCTTCTCCAAATCCACTAAACACATGTGGATTGGTTGGGCAAACTCCCATGACCCCTCCATCACCCTAGCGAAGGTAAAGAGCTGGTCCACAGTTCCACGACCAGGACGAAAACCACATTGCTCCTCTTCAATCTGAGATTCAACCATCGACCGGACCCTCCTCTCCAGGACCCTGGAGTAGACCTTTCCAGGGAGGCTGAGGAGTGTGATCCCCCTATAGTTGGAACACACCCTCTGGTCCCCCTTCTTAACAATGGAAACCACCACCCCGGTCTGCAACTCAACAGGAACTGCCCCGATGACCACGCAATGTTGCAGAGACGTGTCAACCACGACAGACCTACAACATCCATAGCTCTCAGATACCCAGGTCGGATCTCATCCACCCCCGGGGCTCCGCCGCTGCGTAGTTGTTTGACTACCTCAGAGACTTCTTCCCCAGAGATTGGACAGTCCGTCCCCAGGTCTCCCAGCTCTGGTTCCTCATAGGAATGCGTGTCGGTGGGATTGAGGAGCTCCTCAAAGTATTCCTTCCACCACCTGACTATATCCCTAGTTGACGTCAGCAGCTCCCCGTCCCCACTGTAAACGGTGTGAGCGAGTTGCTGCCTTCCTCCCCTGAGGCGCCGGATGGTTTTCCAGAACCTCTTTGGAGCCGACCGATAGTCTTTTTCCATGGTCTCACCAAACTCCTCCCACGCCCGAGATTTTGCCTCGGCAACTGCCACTGCTGCACCCCGCTTGGCCCGCCGGTACCTGTCTGCTGCCTCTGGAGACCCACAGACCAGCCACGCCCTGTAGGCCTCCTTCTTCAGCCTGACGGCTCCCCTAACCTCTGGTGTCCACCAGCGGGTACGGGGTTCAAGACTCAAGATCAAGAACTTTATTTGTCACATACCCCGTTACACAAGTACAACATGCAGTAAAATGTATCCCTGGTCCAACTCACTGTGTAGAATTATAATTGATCTAAAATAGAAACAAATCACACTAAGACTTAACAATATGTCTATTTGGAAGAAAAAAAACCCAATTAAAACCATTAAAAACTGCATAAGCAGTATATACATATATTGGATTTATAAATACAAAGGAGTATTTGTGTTGGCTAAGTTTATAGAGAAAGCCTGGGTCTGTAGACAAACTGTATTATACCCCAACTTCTTCCGGCTTCTGTTGAGAGCGGTCTCTGTTCCTTCTCTCCCTTGTGTGTTCCTCCTGCAGCTGTTTTTGTCTTCTGAGCATTTTCCTCATTCCTTCTGGTTAAATATTTTTATTTTTCTTGATATGGCTTTGGTTTGCTGGCTTCCCAACAAAATGGATAACATTTTTTACACTCTCAAAACGGAGGAGGGGACTCCGCGGCTGACTGAGACAAGAGCTGTGGGGTTCGTAATGGATCAGATTGCGGGTCCTGCAAGTCTGTCTCTGGAGGTCTACAACTTTGGATTAATGATGATCGGGTGCACGCTCATTGGAATCTGCATGGACCTGGTTTATCGGAGAACAACGGAGCTAACAGGTGCAATTGACAGGATTCCTGTGCTTCAAAGGGGGCTGATGCGTGCTTTGAACACTGAAACACTCGCGAGGACTGAGTTGTCTCGTAGGACTGACTGCGAACGAACTCTGGCGCGGAGTGAATTACGATCGATGTGTCGAACTACACGGATCAGATGGGACTGGCCAGGATGTGGAATTTGGACGGGATGAAGCCAGTGAAACAGACATTTAAGGCGGCTGTAACAAACAGGACTGCCTGCTCCAAACACATTCTGTTATCTTATCTGGTGACCCTGAAAACATTCTCCTACTCAACAGAGTGAATGAAGCGACTGCTCAGCCCCCCCCTTCTCTACGCTCTCTCACCCTAAAACTCTCCTCCCCCCCCTCTACTGGGAGTGAAGGTCGGTCAGCTGTGCCGTGTCCTTGCTGCTGCTAGAGATCCTGACCCCCCCACCCTCCTTGATGTGTTTATCGGTTGTTGTGACTGTGTGTAAAATGCTACTCCCTCCCTCCATTTTGTTTACATTTTCTTCTGCTCCCATCTTTATTTTTGGCCCAAATATTGTGTTGAAGTTGTCCCAATATTTCTGCCCAAGACTTTAGTCCCTTACACAAGCCAATGTCCCACTTTATCTCATAATTTACAATGTAGATCCCCTGATGGTACCCCAAATCTCTGTTTTGTTTTATATTTTCAATGTTTTCTCTGTTTTTTTTTTTGTTTATATTGTAGAGCGCTTTGTGATGTATATCTGTGAAAGGCGCTCTATAAATAAACTTTACTTACTTACTTACTTACTGTTGTGTAAATACCAGTATTGTTTTTGCAAATCTATGGTCACTTTCTTTTGTGTTTTCAGTGTCAGATAAGCTCATATGGGCTGGGCACTCGTTGTGCATGACACTATAATAAAATTCATTCATTCATTCATATAAAGGTGGACAGTTACAAATGAATAGTCAATTTAAAGAACAAATAAAACTGCATGACAGGCGTTTGATGTTTCATCAATGCATGAAAAGTGTCTGTACCTAACAAACTGTTCACTGTTCTGATCAGTTCTGCCTGTGAGGCTGAATGTAGTCCGAGGACCCTCCCACTGTCCTGCTGATGAAGAGTTACAGGAGAAACTCAGAGGGAAACTACGACTCCTGCAGTCTGACAGCACTGAAACCAGCAGGCTCTGTCTGGTGAGCTGCACGTGCACATTTCACATGCAACGTGGTCTAAGCATCAGATACTTTAATGCTGTCATTTATTGAACAATTTGTTGTGGAAATGTACAGGTCTGATGAGTTCACTGCAGCCACTTCAACTGTCAAAGGTTGTGTTTTGTTTGCTAACATTTTCCCTGTCTCAGACAGCAACTGATTACCAGAGTGAAAAGAAAAGATGGACAGGAAGGGTCTTCTAGTGGTCTGTGATGGACAGGAAGGGTCTTCTAGTGGTCTGTGATGAACAGGAAGGATCTTCTAGTCGTCTGTGATGGACAGGAAGGATCTTCTAGTGGTTTGTGATGGACAGGAAGGATCTTCTAGTGGTTTGTGATGGACAGGAAGGATCTTCTAGTGGTCTGTGATGGACAGGAAGGATCTTCTAGTGGTCTGTGATGGACAGGAAGGACCTTCTAGTGGTCTGTGATGGACAGGAAGGATCTTCTAGTGGTTTGTGATGGACAGGAAGGATCTTCTAGTGGTCTGTGATGGACAGGAAGGANAAAAAAATAAAAAAGACAAAAAGAACAAAAAACAAAACAAAAAACACAAAAAAGAACAAAACAAAAAAAAACACAAAAAAGAACAAAAACACAAAAAGAACAAAAACACAAAAAGAACAAGAAAACACACAAAAAACAAATAACACAAAAATTACTAAAAAACAAAGCAAAAAAACACACATAAAAGAACACAAAAAAGAACAACAAAAAACACAAAAACGAACAAAAAACAAAAGAAAAAAAACACAAAAAGAACAACAAAAAACACAAAAAAGAACAAAAAACCAAAACCAAACCAAACCTAACCAGATGAGGTCAGCCTCAACAGGACATCACCAGTGTCCTACTTGTTCCGTCCCAAGCCCGGGTAAATGCAGAGGGTAGGGATCAGATATGAACATAAATCTATGGATAGAGGAACTGATATGATGTCATAGTTTTTGATGTATTTAAGGGATTGGGGGTGTGTGATGACCTAACATTCTTAGCATGTCCAGACTGCCCCCCCCCTGATGTTCTACCTGCCCCCCTTAGTGGGGCTGGCTAGATCCGGCCCTGAGGTGCATCCTGATGTAACTGTTTTACTGGTCTTTACTGGTCACAGAACTAAGCAGAGTGTGTTCTGAGGAGAGACAGGAGACACTAGAATACAATGTCTGCTGCTGGAGGTCAGAGACACTCTTAGATCAACCAATCAGGACAAAGACGTAAATGAGATGTTAGACAAGTAATAACAGACATGAAAATCATCTCATCTAACCATGGATATAAATCAGAGGTTTCACAGCTAAAACCAACAACAATTTTAAAACAAAAAGAAAATAAAATGATATATTTATAGATGAAAACGCTTTGACAGAAATAGCTTGTATCTATTTTTTTGTCATTCTGTGCCAAACCTTTCCTGAAGTTGATCTACGTGCAGCAGCTTGTTGTTCATCAGAGTGTGTGCACACACACACACACACACACACACACACACCTTCATCTGTCTACTGTGTGAAAGTATGAGGTCTGACCTGTCAGACTGAGTCTGAGTCAGAGGGCCGTTCAGTCGGAACCATTCAGCCCTGTTTATGAAGCCGGAGGCTCAGGAGCTCTATTACATGGTAAAAAACAACAACAGGTAAATTATTTAGAAGTTTAAGGTTCAAAAACGGAACCAAATGGAAAAAAATGGTTGATTATTTAGAAAAAATATATAAAACAAATGCTGAAAACAGCTGGTTTAAAAAACCCTAAAGATGAGTTAATAATGAAGTAATGGGTCACCTTGTCATTAGCTAAACATAACGAGTGTCTCAGCCCCTAAAGATGTCCTAGAATAAGGGATATGGAGCTAAAATGTAGACTCAGCAGATGAGGGGTCAAAAACTGAGACTTCAAAATAAAAGCAGAAATCCAGACACCAACTAGAACAGGAAGCAACAGGATACACGACGCTGTAATTCGTTATCTGATGCTAAAGAACACCCTGACTGAGTTCAGGTCAGGAGGAGGGACTTCCAGCTCAGTCTCCTAAATGCTTTGACTCCTATTTCAAAAACCTGACTCAGCAGATCCTGTTACAGGAAACCAGGACTTCTCTTTGTAACAACCTAGAAATAGAAGGTGGAAATGCCAGGAGGCGGCACAAAGAAGCAGCAAGTCCTGATAGGTTGGGTTGAACGTTTTCAGTATCATCTGTTAGAGAGAGTGCAGCTAGATCACCACGGTAACAGAGACTGGGTTCAGAGTTTGGGCTTAACTGAGTGTAAAAATCACAACTTGTTGACTGTTTCTTTTCCTAGTGACTTCTCAGGAAGAAGAAGAAGAAGACATCCCCGTCTTCAGAGTCAACCTGTAAACTGAGAGGTGGATCAGGGTTTTAGTTATTTAACCACAATACACAATAAATATTTACTGAACCTGAAAACAAACTATAACCTACTGAATCTGATTCAAGGTAAAATGATCCTGTTGAACCAGAACTCTGTAACGAAAGTTACACTTAGGAACTTGAATCCACTGAAAATCCCTCGATTACGATCTAGGAATCAAATGAATGAAGTCGGGATGCACCGATACCGATACCGATACCGATATCGGGCTGATACGATACAGATACCATGTACTCGTACTTGTTAAAGTTAACCGATACCAGTATCATATCGGGCCGATACCGATACCATACTTGTTAAAGTTAATCAAAAATAGAAGAAAATAGAACCTGTCTTCCAATTCATTGCATTTTTTTTCTTTTGTGGTAGAAGTATCGGTTTCAGTACTCGGTATCGGCGAGTACTCAGATTCAAGTATCGTATCGGTTTGAAAAAAGTGGTATTGGTGCATCCCTAGTTAGAAGATTTTCAGTGAAGTAATTTATGAGAAATACATCTCAGATGGTTCTGACCCGACCCAAACAGCAGCAGGTATGAAGTCACTGGTTTACTGGAACATTCCTCTGGTTCTGACTGGGAACGTGGATTTTCCTGTCAGCATTTGATTTCCTTCACTCTCCATTAAAATGACCAGGGACCTCATATATAGGGATACACCGATACCACTTTTTCTAACCGATACGATACCGATACTTGAATCTGAGTACTTGCCGATACCGAGTACCGATACTTCTACCGCACAAAAAATGCAATGAATTGGAAGAGAGGTTCTATTTTCTTTTATTTTCTGTTAACTTTAACAAGTACGAGTATATGGTATTGGTATCGGCCCAATACGATACTGGTATCGGTTCCTGGTATCGATATCGGTATCGTATCGGTGCATCTCTACTCATATATATAACTCTGTGTAGAATTCTTACTAAAAACGTTCTTAAACTAAGCAAAAATATGTGGTCAATGCAAAGTACTTCATGAATAATTACATTTTTATGTACAGAAGTCAGTAAATGTCAGGAATTTCACAGTAAACCACGACAACGGAGAGGTTTAGAAAACGTCATTTCACAGAGACTGAAATCGAGGCGCTTGTAGTGGATGAACGGGAAAATGTTTTATTCGGCGATCACATGTTGACGCGTCACGAATACACGGAAGTGCTCCGAGTGGCACCGGTCATTCCGGCGCCGCAGCCACGAGACAGTGCAGGAACATTTAACGTTAATCCAAAGAGGCAGCAGGCAGGAAACATCGTGTTGTTCATCCTATCAAACAAATATCAGCCGATCTGTTGGATAATTCCTGCTGGAACTCACAGGTTGAAAGAAAACCTGAGAGAGGTCAAGTCTCCGGATTCTGAAATACCGGTGTGAG
>SSNR01001659.1:0-13132 GCA_006937965.1 Callopanchax toddi
TCTTCCGAGTGTCGGCGTCTCTGGACCACACCTTTACCTTTACCTTAGGGGTGGGAACCCTCTGGTCCCTGGGCCATCTACGAACCCTCTGAACACATTCATTGGCCCGCCGCACAAATTCAAACAAATAAATCATAAACTAATGTTGTTAATGTGGTAAAATTAACAGTATTTCATACTGTAGATCTGAGCCAGGATCAGGGTCAGTGTACACAACATTAGAGTTCAAGGGTCAGCAAGAGCTCCAACAGGAAGACTGATAAAACAACAGAAATAGATCCACAGTGCAGCATTGTTCAGGAGAGCCCTGATGGAGGAGGATCTCAGATTAGATTAGATTATTCATCCATCCATTTTCTGAACCTCTTTAACCAGTGAGGGTCTCAGGGAGCCAGTATCTGTCTCCAGAGATGGGGGACGCCCTGAACAGGTCTTGGAGTTGTTGCTGGGGACCTGTGGGGGTGTGTGGTCTTGAGAGTCCAGGTGTTTTGGTGTGGCAGGCCCCTGGATGGGTCATTAGATGTACTGGGGTGCCTTTTCTTTTGAGGGCTGGTCCTGGGCTGTGGTGATATCCACCACTTGGTCTTGTTAGGGTCATACCCTGGGGGGGTGGAACAATGCCACCCCCAGAACTCATCATTTGAGTGGTTGCAGAGTGTGGCTCAGGGTTTGTGCTTGTCCTGCTGGATGTTTGGGGGCTGCCAGATTTGGCAGAGTTTCTCCTGCGCGCACTGGTCCCTCACTGGGAATGTTGTGGTGGGCTCTATGGTCTTGGGGTAGCTCTGCCCCTGGCAGGCCCTACATTGGAGCTAGGAATGGTGCAATGGACATGGGGGTTTGTGGCTTTGCCCCTAGCGGAGCTTGGACCAGACAGGGGCAGAGACCCTTTGGTCTCTTGCTGGCCCTCCTTCTCTCCTAGCTCTCTTGCTGACTCATGGTCTTCTTCTGGGCTTGCTTAATGGATGTTTGTCTTCAGGGCTGCCAGGTTCCTTGCCAGATGTGACCCTCTTGCTCTGTGCTGGCGGGACAGGGATGGTGGACTGGTAGAGCAACCCCTCTCTCCCCACACCTCATTCACAAATCACCCCAGGGGACAAATTCATCCACAAACACAAGTTTTATTTTTTAAAATATAGAAAAAATAAAACAACTGATCAGTCAGATCCAAGGAATCTGATGGTTTTATTTTAAAAATGTTAAATCTCCTGTATTTCTACAGATCTTTCTAGAGTTCTCCACTCCCCAAAACACTGTACAACACATCAGTCACTCACACACTGATGGTGATCAGCTACACTGGGGCACACAGACAGAGGTGGAGATGACATGCATCAACACCACCAGGACCCTCAGACCACCACCAGGTCCCTCAGACCACCACCAGGTCCCTCAGACCACCACCAGGTCCCTCTGACCCCCACCAGGTCTCTCTGACCACCAGCAGGTCTTTCTGACCACCAGCAGGACCCTCTGATCACCACCAGGTCCCTCAGACCACCACCAGGTCCCTCTGACCACCACCAGGTCCCTCAGACCACCACCAGGTCTCTCTGAACACCACCAGGTCTTTCTGACCACCAGCAGGACCCTCTGATCACCACCAGGTCCCTCAGACCACCACCAGGTCCCTCTGACCACCACCAGGTCCCTCTGACCACCACCAGGTCCCTCTGACCACCACCAGGTCCCTCTGACCACCACCAGGTCCCTCTGACCACCACCAGGTCCCTCAGACCACCACCAGGTCCCTCTGACCACCACCAGGTCTCTCTGACCACCAGGTCCCTCAGACCACCACCAGGTCCCTCTGACCACCACCAGGACCCTCAGACCACCACCAGGTCCCTCAGACCACCACCAGGACCCTCAGACCACCACCAGGTCCCTCTGACCACCACCAGGTCTCTCTGACCACCACCAGGACCTTCAGACCACCACCAGGTCCCTCTGACCACCACCAGGTCCCTCTGACCACCACCAGGTCCCTCTGACCACCACCAGGTCCCTCTGACCACCACAAGGTGGGTGAAGTGTCTCCAAGGACACAACAAAGTAACCCAGCTGGAGATGGGATTGAACCGGAGACCCTCTGGTTGCCAGATGTCCGCTCTACTAACTGAGCTACACACCATCCTATTTTATCAAGAAAAACGTAGGAAAACCTTGATAGATTTACTGATCCTTTACTAGACAATACTAATACTAGAAAATACTAACGCTACAAAATAATAATACTAGAAATTACTAATGCTATTAGCAAATACTGAAACTAGAAAATACTAAACCTAGCTTGTTTTGAAACCATTTCCTGTTTAATGGAGTCACTTTCTGTTAGAGCTCACCTGTTGGCTCTTGTAGAGCCAGATCTGGTCTGTGATGATGGCGGTGTAGACTCTGGACTTGAACCCTTTGAGCTCCAAGGCTCCGTGCTTCTGGCAGTGGGATCCAGGTCCAAAGCGGCGCCGCCCAAACACCAGCTGCTCTTTAACGTGTTCCTGCAGCGTTGACACCCAGCGCCGCCTCAGCACTGTCACATGGGACGTAGGAAGCATTCAGTCAATTACACGGCATCGGCAGGAGCCTCACTATTGGTGGAAGGAGTTTTGATGTCTCAGACTTGTGAGACATGTTTTAATGAAACCCTTTAACTCACTAAACAGGTCAGGGTTCATGATTATATCTGAGCTGACCTTTGACCTTTTAGATAATGTGTCAACAACGTTTTCTAGGAACAGGTCACCTTCACCATCAGCCCGGAACACAAAGATCCTCGGACTCGTCACAATCTCAAATTTGTTGTCTTTGGCTGGGCGGGCCATTTGGATGGCAGCCAATGGGATCACTCCTTTAGGGTAGACTTCCTGAAAAACAAAGAGGTCAAAGGTCAAATAGCAGAAGGAGTTTTTTAATATCTTTATTTCATTCAAAATAAACCATTTAAAAAATCATGAACATAGCAATTCAGTCCATTAATTGTCATGAAGGTGGGACCCAAAAAGCAGGAGGAGATGGTGTTAAGCTCAGACAAGGGTTTATTCAGAAAAACAGGACTCTTCAAAACAGACAGGAATCAGGAACCAAATACAGAGGAGCCGACACTGACAAACACAGACAGGACTTAAAGGGATACTCCACCGGGAAGTGATTGCTTGTCTATTGCCATATTCCTCAGAGTTAGATAAGTGGGCAAAAACTATTTGTAAACAGCCCAGCTGTTTGTACCTACTAGTATGCTATTAGGTACCATTCACTTACAGTGTTTTACGCTAAGCTAATGCTAAAGGAGTATCACCAGAGGCGTATATCCGCCCGCCGGATCAGGAAAACAGCTGGGCTGTTTACAAATAGTTTTTGCCCACTTATCTAACTCTGAGGAATATGACAATAGACAAAAAATAACTTCCCGGTGGAGTATCCCTTTAAATACACTGACAAACCAGCAGCACACGAGGGACAGGTGAGGCAATTAAACACATGAGGAACACCTGGGGAACTGGAAAGGGACAAAAAGGCACAAACTGGCACACAGGGGTGGGATCCGAAAATAATAGAATGAAAGGAGCAGAGAGAAGAGAAACTCTTAGTATCTTATCTTCTTCCTGCCTCTGTGGAGGACAGTCGCAACTTTTCCTTCTCTCCCTCTTGTGTTACTCCTGCTGCCTCACCTCGTCTAATCATGAGCTACTTCCTTATTCCTTCCAGATTAATACCTTTTTATGGATCTGGTTTCCTGACTTGCTGGTTTCTCATCGTTATGGATTCAGTTTTTTTCACTTTCAAACAGAGAGGGGGACTCTGAACTCGGCTGAATGGAGCAGACGCTGTGGGGTTCGTAATGGATTAAGTTGCAGGTCTGTCTCTGGAGGACTACATTTTTGGATTAATGAGGATGATTGGGTTCATGCTTATTGGCATCTGCATGGGCCTGATTTACTGGGAAATTATGGAGCTGCAGGTGCGATTGGCAGGCGTCCCGGGCTTCAGGAGGGGCTGATTTGTGCTTTGAAATGCTCACGATGAAGGAGTTGTCTCGGAGGACTGGCTGCGAACAAACTCTGGCGCGGAGCGAATTACAATCGATGTGACCGTCAGACGGTCAGCGTCAGACGGTCAGCGTCAGACGGTCAGCATCAGACGGTCAGCATCAGACGGTCAACATCAGACGGTCAACATCAGACGGTCAGCATCAGACGGTCAGCATCAGACGGTCAGCATCAGACGGTCAGCATCAGACGGTCAACCTCAGACGGTCAGCGTCAGACGGTCAACCTCAGACGGTCAGCGTCAGACGGTCAACCTCAGACGGTCAGCGTCAGACGGTCAGCGTCAGACGGTCAGCGTCAGACGGTCAACGTCAGACGGTCAACCTCAGACGGTCAACCTCAGACGGTCAGCGTCAGACGGTCAGCGTCAGACGGTCAACCTCAGACGGTCAACCTCAGACGGTCAACGTCAGACGGTCAACCTCAGACGGTCAGCCTCAGACGGTCAGCCTCAGACGGTCAGCGTCAGACGGTCAACCTCAGACGGTCAACGTCAGACGGTCAGCGTCAGACGGTCAACCTCAGACGGTCAACGTCAGACGGTCAGCGTCAGACGGTCAACCTCAGACGGTCAGCATCGGAGGGTCAGCATCGGAGGGTCAGTATCAGACGGTCAGCATCAGACGGTCAGCATCAGACGGTCAACGTCGGACGGTCAGCATCGGACGGTCAGCATCGGACGGTCAGCATCAGACGGTCAACGTCGGACGGTCAGCATCGGACGGTCAGCATCGGACGGTCAGCATCGGACGGTCAGCATCAGACGGTCAGCATCGGACGGTCAGCATCAGACGGTCAACATCAGACGGTCAGCGTCAGACGGTCAGCATCGGACGGTCAGCATCAGACGGTCAACGTCAGACGGTCAGCGTCAGACGGTCAACGTCAGACGGTCAACGTCAGACGGTCAGCATCGGAGGGTCAGCGTCAGACGGTCAGCGTCAGACGGTCAGCGTCAGACGGTCAGCGTCAGACGGTTCAGACGGTCAGCGTCAGGTCAACATCGGAGGGTCAGCGTCAGACGGTCAGCATCAGACGGTCAACGTCAGACGGTCAGCGTCAGACGGTCAGCGTCAGACGGTCAGCGTCAGGCGGTCAATGTCAGACGGTCAACCTCAGACGGTCAATGTCAGACGGTCCGTCAGACGGTCAGCGTCAGACGGTCAGCATCGGAGGGTCAGCGTCAGACGGTCAGCGTCAGACGGTCAGCGTCAGACGGTCAGCGTCAGACGGTCAGCGTCAGACGGTCAACGTCAGACGGTCAACATCGGAGGGTCAGCGTCAGACGGTCAACGTCAGACGGTCAACATCGGAGGGTCAGCGCAGCGCAGACGGTCAGCGTCATACGGTCAGCGTCAGACGCGGTCAGCGTCAGACGGTCAGCGTCAGACGTCAACGTCAGACGGTCAGCGTCAGACGGTCAACGTCAGACGGTCAGCGTCAGACGGTCAACATCAGACGGTCAACGTCAGACGGTCAGCATCAGACGGTCAGCGTCAGACGGTCAACGTCAGACGGTCAGCGTCAGACGGTCAGCATCAGACGGTCAGCATCAGACGGTCAGCATCAGACGGTCAGCATCAGACGGTCAGCATCAGACGGTCAGCGTCAGACGGTCAGCGTCAGACGGTGCGTCAGGCGGTCAATGTCAGACGGTCAACATCGGAGGGTCAGCGTCAGACGGTCAACGTCAGACGGTCAGCATCAGACGGTCAACGTCAGACGGTCAACGTCAGACGGTCAGCATCAGACGGTCAGCATCAGACGGTCAGCATCAGACGGTCAGCATCGGAGGGTCAGCATCAGACGGTCAACGTCAGACGGTCAGCGTCAGACGGTCAGCGTCAGACGGTCAGCGTCAGACGGTCAACATCAGACGGTCAACATCAGACGGTCAACATCAGACGGTCAGCATCGGAGGGTCAGCATCAGACGGTCAGCATCAGACGGTCAGCATCAGACGGTCAGCATCGGACGGTCAGCATCAGACGGTCAGCGTCAGACGGTCAGCATCAGACGGTCAGCGTCAGACGGTCAGCGTCAGACGGTCAGCATCAGACGGTCAGCATCAGACGGTCAACGTCAGACGGTCAGCGTCAGACGGTCAGCGTCAGACGGTCAGCATCGGAGGGTCAGCATCAGACGGTCAACGTCAGACGGTCAGCGTCAGACGGTCAACGTCGGACGGTCAGCATCGGACGGTCAGCATCAGACGGTCAACATCAGACGGTCAGCATCAGACGGTCAGCATCAGACGGTCAGCATCAGACGGTCAGCATCAGACGGTCAGCATCAGACGGTCAGCGTCAGACGGTCAGCATCAGACGGTCAGCATCAGACGGTCAGCATCAGACGGTCAGCGTCAGACGGTCAGCATCAGACGGTCAACATCAGACGGTCAACATCGGACGGTCAACATCAGACGGTCAACATCAGACGGTCAGCATCAGACGGTCAACATCAGACGGTCAACATCAGACGGTCAACATCAGACGGTCAGCATCGGAGGGTCAGCATCAGACGGTCAGCATCAGACGGTCAGCATCAGACGGTCAGCATCAGACGGTCAGCATCAGACGGTCAACATCAGACGGTCAGCATCGGACGGTCAGCATCAGACGGTCAACGTCAGACGGTCAGCATCGGACGGTCAGCATCAGACGGTCAACGTCAGACGGTCAGCATCGGACGGTCAGCATCAGACGGTCAACGTCAGACGGTCAGCGTCAGACGGTCAACATCAGACGGTCAACATCAGACGGTCAGCATCAGACAGTCAACATCGGAGGGTCAGCGTCAGACGGTCAACATCAGACGGTCAACATCAGACGGTCAACATCAGACGGTCAGCATCAGACGGTCAGCATCAGACGGTCAGCATCAGACGGTCAGCATCAGACGGTCAGCATCGGACGGTCAGCGTCAGACGGTCAGCGTCAGACGGTCAGCGTCAGACGGTCAACGTCAGACGGTCAACATCGGAGGGTCAGCATCAGACGGTCAACGTCAGACGGTCAACATCAGACGGTCAGCATCAGACGGTCAACGTCAGACGGTCAGCATCAGACGGTCAACGTCAGACGGTCAGCATCAGACGGTCAGCATCAGACGGTCAGCATCAGACGGTCAACATCAGACGGTCAGCATCGGACGGTCAGCATCAGACGGTCAACATCAGACGGTCAGCATCAGACGGTCAGCATCAGACGGTCAGCATCAGACGGTCAGCATCGGACGGTCAGCATCAGACGGTCAGCATCGGACGGTCAGCATCAGACGGTCAGCATCGGACGGTCAGCATCAGACGGTCAACGTCAGACGGTCAACGTCAGACGGTCAGCATCGGACGGTCAGCATCAGACGGTCAACGTCAGACGGTCAGCGTCAGACGGTCAACATCAGACGGTCAACGTCAGACGGTCAGCATCGGACGGTCAGCATCAGACGGTCAACGTCAGACGGTCAGCGTCAGACGGTCAGCATCAGACGGTCAACGTCAGACGGTCAGCGTCAGACGGTCAACATCAGACGGTCAACGTCAGACGGTCAGCATCGGACGGTCAGCATCAGACGGTCAACGTCAGACGGTCAGCATCAGACGGTCAGCATCAGACGGTCAGCATCAGACGGTCAGCATCGGAGGGTCAGCATCAGACGGTCAGCATCAGACGGTCAACATCAGACGGTCAGCATCAGACGGTCAGCGTCAGACGGTCAGCGTCAGACGGTCAACGTCAGACGGTCAGCGTCAGACGGTCAGCGTCAGACGGTCAACGTCAGACGGTCAGCGTCAGACGGTCAACGTCAGACGGTCAGCATCAGACGGTCAGCATCGGACGGTCAGCATCAGACGGTCAACGTCAGACGGTCAGCGTCAGACGGTCAACGTCAGACGGTCAGCGTCAGACGGTCAGCGTCAGACGGTCAACGTCAGACGGTCAACATCGGAGGGTCAGCGTCAGACGGTCAGCGTCAGACGGTCAACGTCAGACGGTCAGCATCAGACGGTCAACATCAGACGGTCAGCATCGGACGGTCAACATCAGACGGTCAGCATCGGACGGTCAACATCAGACGGTCAACATCGGACGGTCAGCGTCAGACGGTCAACGTCAGACGGTCAGCGTCGGAGGGTCATCGTCAGACGGTAGGGTCAGCGTCAGACGGTCAGCGTCAGACGGTCAGCGTCAGACGGTCAGCATCGGAGGGTCAGCATCAGACGGTCAACGTCAGACGGTCAGCGTCAGACGGTCAACGTCAGACGGTCAGCATCGGACGGTCAGCATCAGACGGTCAACGTCAGACGGTCAGCGTCAGACGGTCAGCATCAGACGGTCAACATCAGACGGTCAGCATCGGAGGGTCAGCATCAGACGGTCAGCATCAGACGGTCAGCATCAGACGGTCAGCATCAGACGGTCAGCATCGGACGGTCAGCATCAGACGGTCAGCGTCAGACGGTCAGCGTCAGACGGTCAACGTCAGACGGTCAACATCGGAGGGTCAGCGTCAGACGGTCAGCGTCAGACGGTCAACGTCAGACGGTCAACATCGGAGGGTCAGCGTCAGACGGTCAACATCAGACGGTCAGCGTCAGACGGTCAACGTCAGACGGTCAGCGTCAGACGGTCAACATCGGAGGGTCAGCGTCAGACGGTCAGCGTCAGGCGGTCAACATCAGACGGTCAACATCAGACGGTCAGCATCAGATGGTCAGCAGCAGACGGTCAACATCAGACAGTCAACATCGGAGGGTCAGCGTCAGACGGTCAACGTCAGACGGTCAACGTCAGACGGTCAGCGTCATACGGTCAGCGTCAGACGGTCAGCGTCAGACGTCAACGTCAGACGGTCAGCGTCAGACGTCAACGTCAGACGGTCAGCGTCAGACGGTCAGCGTCAGACGTCAACGTCAGACGGTCAGCGTCAGACGGTCAGCGTCAGACGTCAACGTCAGACGGTCAGCGTCATACGGTCAGCGTCAGACGTCAACGTCAGACGGTCAGCGTCAGACGGTCAACGTCGGAGGGTCAGCGTCAGACGGTCAACATCAGACGGTCAACATCAGACGGTCAACATCAGACGGTCAGCAGCAGACGGTCAACATCAGACGGTCAGCATCAGACGGTCAGCAGCAGACGGTCAACATCAGACAGTCAACATCGGAGGGTCAGCGTCAGACGGTCAACGTCAGACGGTCAACATCAGACAGTCAGCGTCATACGGTCAGCGTCAGACGGTCAGCGTCAGACGTCAACGTCAGACGGTCAGCGTCAGACGGTCAGCGTCAGACGGTCAGCGTCAGACGGTCAGACGGTCAACGTCAGACGGTCAACGTCAGACGGTCAGCGTCAGACGGTCAACGTCAGACGGTCAACGTCGGAGGCTCAGCTTCAGTAAGTTTCATTTAAAGAGTTTCTGCGTGTTTCTTTTCCACATCCTAATTTTACTGAGTCACAAAAAGATAATTAAAAGTCTGACAGAGACAAACATCTGCTAACAAGCTCAGAGAGACTGAATATTCAGTTATTGTTGTTATTTCGTTCTAAGGAAATGACCTGTTCTGTGATGTTAAAGGGATACTACACCAGAAAGTGATTTTTTGTCTATTGTCATGTTCCTCATAGTTAGATCAGTGGGCAAAAGCAATTAGTAAACAGCCCAGCTGTTTTCCTGATCCAGCAGTTCTCCTTTAGCATTAGCTTAGCGTAAAACACTGTAAGTGAATGGTAACAACTAGCATTGTCCTTAAAACTCCCTCAGTAGTGATACTAATGATACTAATTCTGCCTAGTGACCTCAGTAAACATATCGACTGCAAGTGAAAATAAAAAGTAACATGAAGGATTTACAGGTACTATTTTAGACTCGGGACTACTTTATGACAAAGAACTGCTGTAAGCCTCCGCTGAACGGCGCAAGGACATGACGTAGTGGCCCCAAAGATGCCTATGTCCTTAAAAAAAATACTGGCTACTAGACTAAACCTGGTGAAGTTTTTTAAGATAATCTCTGTGCAGCTCCTGACTTTATGTTATTTTTCATCATCTGTCAGGTTTGAAAACAACTTTCGGATACGTGTTTACAGAAGTAGGTCTCCTTGGAGCCACTGTGTCATGTCCTTGCGTCGTTCAGCGGAGGCTTACAGCAGTTCTTTGTCATAAAGTAGTCCCGAGTCTAAAATAGTACCTGTAATTCCTTCATGTTACTTTTTATTTTCACTTGCAGTCGATATGTTTACTGAGGTATTCCTTTAATGTTAGTTTACTTAAACACAACCTCTAGAGCTGTCTGTCAGCTGGTTGCTATGACAACAGGAATGGGCTGTGCATGTGTGTCTCAAAAGCGGAGACACAGAGGAGAGAGGAGGAAGTAGAGTGGTTTTTCTTGTTTTCTAGTTATCTAACCCTAACCTGACAGCTCTCTGTTCAGTAATAAAGAACAGAGAATGTGAACAGCTGACTTGTCCTTGAGAGAGTAAAACATTATAAAAGCTTCAAATACACAGCTTCTGTGTCTGTATTTACCGATGTTACGAGCACCGGTGTGTTCTCACTGAGGAGCAACAGGAGCAGGATGGTGTTTATGTCACTAGAAATATGTGAGGCTGTTAAAACACCTCCAACGGGGGCGACGCCCACCTGGACCCAATCACCTAGGAGGGAACAAACGCTGTTCTTGTTGCAGCTCGTTCCCATCAAGGACAGAGATGACTAGAGGACTGAGATGACTAGAGGACTGAGATGACTAGAGGACTGAGATGACTAAAAGACAGAGATAAGTAGAGATCAGAGAAGACTAAAGGACACAGGTGGCTAGATGACAGAGTTGACATCAGAGGTGACTAGAGGATACATATGACTAGATGTCCAACAGAACCAAATCATCAGTGTTTTCCCAATTTCCAGAACAAGTCTAGTGTTTAAAAGTTGAAGCAGGACCACAGACAGCTGATGTAGAAAGGGTTCTGCATGTAGTTAAAGGGAACTATGAGGTTCCTGAAGTAGGTCCTGCACCAGGATGGATAGACTGCATACCTTGTCACTGCTGAAGTACATCAGGTTTTTCCCATCAAACTTCACAAAGCGCTTCTGGAAGACGTAGTTCCTGTAACAGGAAAAACACAAATGATCACATGACCACCAAGGAGACACTGGACGGAGGCCAGAGACTTCTCAGAGGACACCAGGACACTTCCAGAAACACAGAAGGAGAGGAAGGACACACCGAGAGGATGAGGAGGACAGGAAGGAGACAAGGTCGAAGCAGTACATCAGGGAGAAGGAAAGGAAGTTAGGAGCAAGTAGGAGGAGATGCAGCAGACCGGACAGCGCTGACCCTTGACCCCTAATGAACACACAAAAAGAAACAAACACTAACCAATTTAACCAGAAGCACAAATCAAACACAGCCTCTTTACCCAGGTGACTGAATCAAACGCACCCCTCTTTACCCAGGTGACTGAATCAAACGCACCCGTCTTTACTCAGGTGACTGAATCAAACGCACCCCTCTTTACCCAGGTGACTGAATCAAACGCACCCCTCTTTACCCAGGTGACTGAATCAAACGCACCACTCTTTACCCAGGTGACTGAATCAAACGCACCCCTCTTTACTCAGGTGACTGAATCAAACGCACCCCTCTTTACTCAGGTTAGTGAATCAAACACACCCCTCTTTACCCAGGTGACTGAATCAAACGCACCCCTCTTTACTCAGGTTAGTGAATCAAACACACCCCTCTTTACCCAGGTGACTGAATCAAACGCACCCCTCTTTACTCAGGTGACTGAATCAAACGCACCCCTCTTTACCCAGGTGAGTGAATCAAACACACCCCTCTTTACTCAGCTGACTGAATCAAACGCACCCCTCTTTACCCAGGCGAGTGAATCAAACGCACCCCTCTTTACCCAGGGGACTGAATCAAACGCACCCCTCTTTACCCAGGTGACTGAATCAAACACACCCCTCTTTGATTCAATCACCTGGGTAAACACACCCTCTTTACTCAGGTGACTGACCCAAACACACCCCTCATTACTCAGGTTAGTGAATCAAACACACCCCTCTTTACCCAGGTGACTGAATCAAACGCACCCCTCTTTACACAGGGGACTGAACCAAACACACCCCTCATTACTCAGGCGAGTGAATCAAACGCACCCCTCTTTACCCAGGTGAGTGAATCAAACACACCCCTCTTTACCCAGGTGACTGAATCAAACGCACCCCTCTTTACTCAGGTGACTGAACCAAACACACCCCTCATTACTCAGGTTAGTGAATCAAACACACCCCTCTTTACCCAGGTGACTGAATCAAACGCACCCCTCTTTACACAGGGGACTGAACCAAACACACCCCTCATTACTCAGGTTAGTGAATCAAACACACCCCTCTTTACACAGGGGACTGAACCAAACACACCCCTCATTACTCAGGTTAGTGAATCAAACACACCCCTCTTTACCCAGGTGACTGAATCAAACGCACCCCTCTTTACTCAGGTGACTGAACCAAACACACCCCTCATTACTCAGGTTAGTGAATCAAACACACCCCTCTTTACCCAGGTGACTGAATCAAACGCACCCCTCTTTACACAGGGGACTGAACCAAACACACCCCTCATTACTCAGGTTAGTGAATCAAACACACCCCTCTTTACACAGGGGACTGAACCAAACACACCCCTCATTACTCAGGTTAGTGAATCAAACACACCCCTCTTTACCCAGGTGACTGAATCAAACGCACCCCTCTTTACTCAGGTGACTGAACCAAACACACCCCTCATTACTCAGGTTAGTGAATCAAACACACCCCTCTTTACCCAGGTGACTGAATCAAACGCACCCCTCTTTACACAGGGGACTGAACCAAACACACCCCTCATTACTCAGGTTAGTGAATCAAACACACCCCTCTTTACACAGGGGACTGAACCAAACACACCCCTCATTACTCAGGTTAGTGAATCAAACACACCCCTCTTTACCCAGGTGACTGAATCAAACGCACCCCTCTTTACTCAGGTGACTGAACCAAACACACCCCTCATTACCCAGGTGACTGAATCAAACC
>SSNR01001664.1:0-13101 GCA_006937965.1 Callopanchax toddi
AACGACCACTTGGTCAGTTTTTGGCAAAACAATCTCTTGGTCAGTTTTTGGCAAAACAATCTCTTGGTCAGTTTTTGGCAAAATGTTTTTTTAGTTTTTGGCAAAACGACCACTTGGTCAGTTTTTGGCAAAACAATCTCTTGGTCAGTTTTTGGCAAAACAATCTCTTGGTCAGTTTTTGGCAAAACAGTCTCTTGGTCAGTTTTTGGCAAAACAATCTCTTGGTCAGTTTTTGGTAAAACGATCTCTTGGTCAGTTTTTGGCAAAACAATCTCTTGATCAGTTTTTGGTAAAATGTTTTTTTAGTTTTTGGCAAAACGACCACTTGGTCAGTTTTTGGCAAAACAATCTCTTGGTCAGTTTTTGGCAAAACAATCTCTTGGTCAGTTTTTGGCAAAATGTTTTTTTAGTTTTTGGCAAAACGACCACTTGGTCAGTTTTTGGCAAAACAATCTCTTGGTCAGTTTTTGGCAAAACGACCACTTGGTCAGTTTTTGGCAAAACGACCACTTGGTCAGTTTTTGGCAAAACAATCTCTTGGTCAGTTTTTGGCAAAATGTTTTTTTAGTTTTTGGCAAAACGACCACTTGGTCAGTTTTTGGCAAAACGATTTCCTGGTTATATTTGGGCACTAACATAACTTGTCTAGTTCTAAACTACTTGTTTAGTTTGAGTCACTTGGATGACCTGGTTAGGTTTAGATACTAAAACGACTGGGTTATATTTAGGATAAAAAATATGTTTGATCAAATATTCTCACCGAACTATCAGCCTGATGTTTTAGTCTTGACTAAGTGAAAGTCAGTGATGTAGCAGAATCCAGAACAGGTTGTGACATCATTTTTCTAACGTAGCAAAATGATAGTAAAGTTAAATTCACAACTTTTAAAAACATGTTTATGATTTTTGCCATAAAATTGTTCTATTTGTTCTTTAATTATAAAACTAAAATGTATTGAGTTGAGTTTTTATGAGTTGGTTTTTACCCTCAAATCCAGTTTTTTTAAATGCATTTTGAAATTCTTTGATTCTGTATGTTTTAATATTTATTTCCTAATAGAACAGGGTTGTTTTTTGAATAATTCATATTTTTCAGGTACACCTAATTTAATAATTCAAGCTTAATTTAACCACATTGTGCTACATTTGAACTTTTCCTATTTCAAACAGAACAAAACTCCACTCAGTTTTTTCCCTTTATGGTCAAAGTGCCTGCAGCAATAAACAGCACTCCTCCACCCAGACGGTAAACACACCTGGCTCCGAACCAACAACAGCCTTCATCCATGTTCAGGGAGGAAAACCTTGTTCTGCTCCTCCTCCATCAGGCCTGTCTGTTTCACGTCATTCCGATTAGATTCTGCTGGAGTGTGTAAACGTGAGGCTCTGCATGTGTACAGGTGTGTGTGTGCATGCCAACACATTGTTGGAGAGGTGTGTGTCGCTGCTTGGTTGACCTGTTTTCTCTATCCGACGCCTCTAAAAGCACCTTTTAAGGCCGCGGTGCACAACGCGTTTGTCTTGTCGCAGTATTATTTCCTCTGAAGGATGTATTTTCCACTGCGGTAGGCAGGAGGGAGAAATGAAAGGAAACCATTTCTCTTTGAGATTGCAGGAGACGGGAGATGAATAATGTTTCAAAGCTTCAGCTGTTCCAACCAACACAATCAGAATAGAGATGACAGAACCTGAACTTCAAGGCGTTGCAGTTCTGTGTTTCACTTCAGATGATGGCCTTATTGATGGCGTTCACGTCCCCCGTCTGCGGCTTGTTCCACAGCGAGTTTCACGCACGGCGGGGGATTTATTAGGAAGACTGATCATCCTGTGTGTGAGAATGGATCTGTGGGAAGGAATTTTAACTCCTGCTCCGAAATAAACAGAAAAATTAATAGAGAACAGGAAAAGCATCGGGACAAAAAGGAGTTTATATCAAAATACTTAAAGAATACTCATAAATGATGTCGTTTATGCAAAGTAAAACAAAGGAATGAGACTTTTTAGAGACAGAATTTGACATGTTTGGACCTGATAAGAAAACAGGATGTTAGTTCTCAAAAGCTGATTGGATAAAAGCGTCTTTTAAGGCTTTTAAATCAGTTAAATAATGACGTCCTAAAGATCATGAGAGCAGCTGATGCTTTCTGAGTGGAAATAGATATTTTGGAGCCATTTATCTCAGACCATGGTGCTACTTTTCTCTTTGTTAAACTGTAAATCTGTCTTAACTATTAATTATGATTCATTTTAATCATAATCCCTAAAAAGAAACCTTTCTAGGTGGTTATAAACTTAGTTTTATCGTTATTGGGGATTTTTAGGAAACGGCAGATGAAGAATGTGGACAAATGTTTCCGTTTCAGATGCAAATTAGTTTAGAGTTTGATTCCTGTGAGGTGTTTTCGCTGTTAAGGAGGAAGATCTATGCTTTTGAGTCAAATATGCAAAGTTGGTCAGGTTGAAGATGCTGCTCAGGTGGTGAACCGGCCTCAAACGGTGCTTCACATCCTCCTCATCACCCAACGTGTCTCCTGTCTGTTCTGTCACATTACACGTGCACAACTCCGCCGAATCCTGGGTAAAGATGACCACGTAGCAGGTCCGAGTGTCTCGGATCGGCACCAGAGCCTCACTGGGAGCGACGCCTATCGTCCGGTCACGCTGTTTACACGCCTCTGTGTTGCATGTGCAGAAAGCTGAGCATGATGCTGGTGTGTTCTTAACGCTTTTGCTTCTGCAGCAAAAAAAAAAAAAAGTGTTGGCGTCATGTTCAGAAAATAAGATTTTACATGCAAACAGAGAAAAATGAACTGAGAACAAGTAAAAAAGCAAGTGATCTGAGATGGTTTGTAGGAGCTGATAATATGCAATGTGGAAAAAGTCCAATTCTTTGTGTTTATTTGTAAAAAAAATTTGCAAAAACCTGTGTGTAGAGGTCAAATCTTCATTGATTTTTAAGCAAACATCTGATCAACAAAGTGAAGGTTTCTCCTGTTTCTGTTTCTAAAGGACCTCGTTCAGCCTGCTGCTATGTCTGTGGGTTTAAACACACACACCCTAACCTCAAGCAGATATTAAAAACTGACCATGCAGATTAAAGTTTTATTAAACACACAGACATTTCCTCTTATCGCAGCTCTCCATCACTCTGGTACGAGCTCACGTTTCACCAGGGAGCCTCTCAGGGGTCGGCGGTCAGGTCAGGGACAGCTGGAGGAGGAGTGCACGCTTAGAATGTTTATCTTCATAAAAACGCACCAAAACGAGACATTAGGTAAAGCTGACCTGCTCCGTTTATTGATTTAAGACTGAAGAGCTGTAAAATCAGAGTCAGTTCCCACATTATTCAAACGTTATCAGCTCATTGAAGTCGGTTGTTTTCATAAATAAGACGGACGAGTCCAATCAGCTCCAGGTCTGAGGTCATGGAGGTCACCTGGGAGCAGGTGGGATGCTTCCTCTGAGTCTGGAGGGTCTTTACCTCACAGGGGAGAGGAGATCTAGATCTAATAGAACCAGATCTCTGATCCAAGCTGCTGAAATGGGCTAAGCTGTGAGGAGCTTTTCATGCTTTTCTTTTCTGTTAATCATCAGATTCAAGCACCTCCTTCAAAAAGCAGGATTTAAATGATTTTTTAATGAGCTGATAACATTTGAAGCTGCGTGTCAAGGATGCGTTTTACAAAAAGGATCAAATATGTAGTTAATGAGCTGTTTGAGTAGCATCATCCAGGTGGTCTTCATCGCGAGAACGAGCAAAAAATATGAAAACAAAAACAGTCGACTATGATTTTCCTTCTATTCCAGGTTATTTTGTACTTTTCAAATGTGTTTCTTTCTAAGAAGCTCCCCGCTGTTTCATCTTTTCAAGCTCCGACTCTTTTCAGGCTGTAAATGACGTGTTTGTATGCATGGCTGTCCTGGACAATGGACGTCTGTCTCCTGCCAAACTGAGTTGTTGAAAAGCCAAAGAAAAGCGACGTTGTGAATCCGCAGTAGAATCAAACTTCAGGTTTAGAGTTCGTAGAGCTGGAGGGAGTCAGGAAGTCGGAAGATCCTCCTCCTGGTGTCAAAAAGAGGATTTATTTCAGTTTTCACACAGAGATTCAGTCCGATCCCGTCACTTTTCCTCCTTCTGTTCAGACTCCATCGTCTGCAGGAAATATCCACTGTGATTTCTCACACCACCCACACCTTCATCACACCACCCTCCTCCTCTTCTCCTGGACATGCCCCTCCCCTCCCAGTCCTCCCCTCCTATCTCCACCCAGTTTGAGCCCAGTGGGTGGTGTGACATCAGGTTTAAACGGTGGGCTGCTGAAGACCGGTCCAGACAATCAGCGTGCTTTTGTTTTTTCAGACCTTTTCGTTTCCTGTCAGGGTTTTCAAAGGGAAATATTTTTATGGTAATTGTCGCTGGTCTATTTTATGATATTTTTCTGTAATAAATCTGTGACTGAACGTTGGTCTTTGGTCTGTTTTTGGCTCTTCAATCAAACCAGCTGAGTCACCTGGACTGGGCTCAGAAATAAAACCTCTAAAAACCTGACCTCATGTGACCTGATCGTCTCTTTGTTCCACAGTTTGAGGCTTTTATTCATTTATCTGCACACAGACACACATTTATTATTTTAAATGAGTCTAATGATCCATCTTGGTTGGTAAAAGTGAGGAAATCATTTTTAACGTTGTGTGTCATCAGCTATTGAAGAGTTTGTGGTTTCTAGGGAATTAAAATTCAGAAAACAAATGTTTGAAATTTATTTTCTCAATTTAAAAAAAACGTAAGAAAGTAAATTCTACATAATAAATAAATCAGAAATGATGAAAAAGGTGTTTAAATTAATAGATACTGTTTTTTTATTGTAAAAATTCCACATTTCAATTTACAGCTTTAAATAACTTATAACTAATATGTGGTTCAATGTCTTTTGTATTGAAAGGAAATGTGTTTTAATTGGATGTTTATATTGTTATAAATGTGAGGAGGCCATGTTTTTTAAACATGCATTATAATTATGTTCTTAATGATATTTATATATTTTTTATATTATTTTGCGAAACTAATTTTTGGATGCTATAATATTTATGGAATTATGTCAACGCCACAGTTATATCCTTTTTCTAGGAGGCTTATTTTCTAAATGCACATGTATTTATTTGTTTTTAAATTAGACCTTTTATTTATTTTTATGCCAATTTTTTTTATTCTAATAGAAATTTTTTAACGTCTTCAAAATGTTCCCTTTTTTTCACAGGAAACTTTAAGGCCATTTTTTATTTTTAAAACAAACTTATTTCTTTGTTTTGATTTAAATGATTCATAGGAATCTCTTTTATTGATTTTTTTTCTTTCTTTCTTTATAGTTAGCTTTGTTTATTGTTTATTTCCGTCATTGGGTTGGACTTTCTCAGTCAGATAATTTCATATTTTATTTGAAATAATAAAAACTGAGAATAAACTCCAGCATTAGTAAATAGAATTTTTTTCCCACTCCTCATGGCGACTCTTTCACTGTTCTTTTATTCTCTTTATATTTAATGCAGCTGAAAATGGCTTTCTGTAGCCGTTTTATAATCCAAGATGACCTGATCCTGCTCAGATTAAGGGCAGCTTCCCTTTTAAATAATCTATTTGTAATATTGAAGAAGAGTGATGATGTAAAAGCTCTGCAGGAGGAGTAAAGATTTATCCTGCATGGCTCACTTCATTCCCTCATCACATCCTCAGATGAGAGAATCAGGATCCTCGTCAGCTCAGAACCTGTTCTGTGTCTCACCTGATCTAGATTTTAATGTGGGTCCTAGTCTGTAGGGTGAAGAGGTTATGTGGGGTCACTGATGATGACATATACTGTCTTATAGAGCATCACCATCTGCTGGTCAAAGAGCGTATTGTGCTGCTGACTGGTTGCAGACTTTTTCCTGACTGATTTGTGTAAAGATAGTTGTTAAAGGTCAGTTTGTGTCCGTGGAGGTTTTAGGCCATGAAGCGATGAAGGGGGCTTCAAACCTTTACTGCAGCCAGCCACTAGGAGGCGCTGATGTCATTTCTGCTTCTAGTTATAATAAATGGATGTGTAAATGTCACAAAGTTTGACCTAATTATAAATGATCTGCTTATTTTCTGAAGGAGATGCTGTGAATTAAAACGAGCGCACCCATACGAGGAGCAGACTCCAAAATTTGCTTGTTTTCTAAGAATTCTTTAATTTTTTTCCCACATCAATAAGGAATAAAATCAAGTGGAGGAAGTTTTGTGAAACTAGAAGGAAAGAGAAGTAGAGCAAAATGAAGTTGAACATATATATATATATATTTTTAATAAACACTCAAAGATGGGTAAATATTCTCCAACTACAGTACAAAATGACCAGAACCCCCAGGATTTACTTTATCTGCTTTTGTTTGACTTTTATTGGAAAAAGAAATAAAATTTTAATCTAAAGAGACCAAACCGACTGCCCCTAGTGGTCACTGGATGAACTGCAGTTTTATTTCTTTTCCATGTCTCCAACATTTGTTTCTGCTGGTTTTCTAACCACTAAATGCTCCTTTCTCTTCGCTGACTGACTGCTAAAAGTATCTACTGTCTACTTTTAAAGCCTGAAAAATGGCGTCTCTTTGCAGGAAAGGAAACAGCTGTGAGAATAAATCAAACATTAAAGCTGCAAAGCATCAAATTAAACAATCAAAGGGCTAAAAGGTTAAAGCGAAAGGAAACCGAGGAGGTTTCTTTGAAAGCCTCTTGCTGTCATTTTGACTTCTTTAAAAGTTAAGAACTTCTTAATGAAAACATGGATATTTAACATGTTTTTTATTGTATTTTTTCTAGATCTGGTCCAACTTTAGTGAACTCTCCAGAGAGTCTCACTATAAAAACTCCACTTTGACTCATTAAAACCATTTATTACAGATAATATTCAGAGAGTTATCTGACGTGTGAGTGACTTTTACTGGTTAGTTGAACTCCTGTCACTGAGCCCATCATGCTGTTGTGATGGCTGTGATCTCATAAAGGCAGCTTTTCCATCCACCAATCCCTCACCAGCTGTTCGGATGAAAAGCCCCCCCTCTCAGATCACCCTCCTCTTTACTCTTTCCCTCTCTCTGCTCTGTGTGTGTGCATGTGTGTGTGGTGCACACTTGTCATGCTGCCTGCACTGTCATAGCAGGAATTTTCCACTCAGCAGCAGGAGAACATTGCAGCCAGCTGTGCTGTCAATTTCAGTGTATACGCTCAGATCTCAAGGACTGTTTGCAGACGCCCTCTTTCTTTCAGCATGCTTTTTTCCTCGCTTTCTTTCTGTGTCAATAGTTAAAGCATGCATGCAGCTGTAGCTAGACGGCATATGGCATGTTGTGCGCGGCCTGTGCACGTCACACAGCAGCAAATCTCTTGATTCGGAGCAGTGAGCTGCAAAAGTAGCTGAACAGAACTTTGTGCACGTGTTTTCATCATGTGGACGCGGGAGCAGAGAGGCACAGTGGCCTACATTTCTACCTACCACGTCTCTCCCTCTCCACAAACACTCTCCTCCTGAGGAATCCTTTGGATGTCTTCCAGCAGCAGAGCTCTGTTTTTCTCTTCTGTTTCTCCATCTGGAGAATTCTCGCTGTCTCTCCCTCTCTGCTGCTGAAAGACTAAATCAAATATGTCAAGCTGCTGACCATAAAACGAAACAATGAGCCAAAAGGGAAGAATTCTCAAGCCGAGGGAAACTGTACTGAGGCCTTTGGTGAAGTGACACTTGTAATACAGATCCTAGGCTTTTGATCCACTGTGGCTCCTGTTTCAAAGGGATGTCACTTTAATTTGGCAGAGAAAAATTCATTTTTACTCATGAAAAAAAAGTATAAAGTAAAGATCTATTATTCTATGAGGGAATTCTCATCATTCTGAAGTTTAAAACTAGGAAAAATTTTCATTTTTTAATGATTTTCAGCTACAAACATGTCAAATTGTGGCTAAAATGTTTAAAATTCATTCCTGTTTGCTATGCAGCTCCATTGAATCAGACTAACTAAACAAACAGCCAGTGAACATTTTCTGATAGTTTCCATAAAACTCATCTAGTGATTTATCAGACATTTTGCTAACAGATCAATTAAAAAGCTAAATTTGAATAAAGATCTTGTGAGAGCTAGTGCTCTGAGTAGGTGATTAGCTTTAGCTACAACATAACCTCAATATCAACCAAATTGACTGACTTGTGTCCATTTTTGTGGTTTGCTAATGTCAATTAGCTTTGGCAGCCATCTTGAATTGGACTGATTCCAAGGTTTATGCCAAGATTTAAATCAAAGATCCTAAGCTATCTATTAGCATACATTATATGTGATTTCAATTACTCTTAGCTACTAGCACGTCAAATTTTAGCTCAACATGTGTACAATTGAAAAAGTTGTTGCCATTTTTGTGATTTGCTAATGACAATTAGCTTTGGCAGCCATCTTGAATTGGGTTCATTCAAAAATTGATGCTAAAGTTTTGAACAACTCTTTTAGTACTTTGTATGTCTTTACTGAGTGGCTCCTAAATACTAGCACACCCATTTTTTTTTACCTGATATATGTAAATGGGTTTTGTGTTAGCTAATGTCAGCTAGCTATGGCAGCCATCTTGAATTTGACTCAGAAGTTAATTATTTAGGCCAAAATAAGCACTTTGTGATTTGTTTCTGTGAAAGGTGCTATATAAATATACCTTACTTATGTAATATGATCATTTGTGTTTACTTTAAATTTTGATTTGTAACTTAAATTTCAATCTTTAAAAAAGATTTTAAAACATTTTAAAGTTAAAAAAGTATGAACATTAAAAAACTAAGTAAAATAAATAAGTTTGACACATTTAATTTGAAAAACTGAAAAATGTTCTTTTAACTTTTTAAAGGGCACTCACTAAAATAAATGAAAATTTTACATTTCAATCATTGAGCGTCATTGTGGGCTATTAAAATTATTTATGTTTTATTCAATTTGTTTATTTGACATTTTTAAACATTTCTACTTTCTTAAAACTTTTTTGAACTACTTTCTTTTTTTTATTTATACTTTTTTATACTTTTATGTAAAAGTTTAAGGTTTAGGCTGCAAATCAAAATTTTAAGCAAGTGACCAAATATGATCTAGAGCTCTAGAAAAGGGTAATAATTTGTAGATGCATAAAGATTTTTAAAAAATCTGTCCAACAAATTGTAAGATAATTAGCTTACAGAGAGAGAATGCATACAAACACAGGCAAAAACATCATGACCCTGCTTTAACTTTTCTGTGATGGATGATATAGGATCCTTTCCTCTGTGTGGTTATGTAAGGACCTCTCTGCAGAAGCCATGTAAGGACAGCCATGTTTCTGTATACATTAGAAGCTGGTTACGTAAGCCTGAGCTGAGCCACTCCCCGCCGCCCGTACATTCCCCACTGCCTCTCAAATCAGGTCAAATGAGGACGTCTGGTTGAGAGCGCTGCCCTAAATAACCCCCCTCCTTGTATACGCATAATCACAGAGGCTGAAACAGCACAGAAAGAGCCTCCAGGTGTTTAACACTGTTCATAAACAGGCTGTGAGAATAGACATACATGTTCAAAATGACTGAGACAATAAAATGTCTCTATAAATCCTGAAGGACATGTCAGTTTATTTTTATCTTATTGAACCTGAAAACATGTGAACATGATTTAAGATGATTAAATAATAAATGCAGCATTTTACACAAAATAATGCATCAGTTCAGTGAACTGAAGGTGATGTAAACTCATGGGTTTGGTGTTAGAGCTGCTGGTCGGTTAAGCAGAGATTAAACAGGATTTGTTGTGTTGGATTATTTCACCAAAATATCAGCATGTCTGAATAATCTCTCACTGTAGTGTTGAGGTTCTCAGATCGTTTAAACCGATGCAGGATGTGTGAGTTTTTACACACCCGGCTGTTTTATTATCACTCCTGTTTGAGTTTTAAGTGATGGTTTAACTCTAATTTCATTGTGGTGTTTAAAAATAAATCAGAAAGTATTGGTTTGTGCCTAAATCAGCTGTATTAGGAAACAATGCAGTAAATGATGATTAAATAGTTTAAAAATACATTTTTAATTTATTGATTTTTCTCCAAATCAGGAAATTTTGCCAAATTCTGAATTCAATTGGGGAGTACAAAAGAAAGTGCATTTTTATGAGTTTTTCATGTAGAAAAATGGCAACAAGTATTAACAATTCATACGTATTTAACTATATATTGTAGCCGTTTAATTTTTTTTTATTATTTTAAATGAATTTTGTTGTCTTTTTTTAAGGTTTTACTGCACAAGATCAGGTTTATTGAGATATGGGATAAACATGTCTCCTACATTTAGAGACATTCTTTAAAATATAAATTATAAAGATGAAAAAATATGGAAATAAAAAGCTATTTTTCAGAACAAAATATTCCTATACATGTGTAACATTTTTAAACATAATTTATTTCAACATCTATAAAATCTAGTGTTGAAATTAAATTGTTTTAATACAATTGAAGCTCAGTCTTAATATGAATATATTAACATATTATTATTTAACTGAAAAAATACTTTTTTTTTTTCTGTTTTTGTACTTTAAATATAACCTATATTGTTCCACTGCTCAATAGTGTACTTATAGCTGAATTAGAGTGACATCTTGTGGTTTCTGTTTGCAACTGCCGTGTTTAACCTAGTTTAGGTTATTTAGCTGCACAATGTACAGAACTGTGCAGAAAATCCTCACACATCTACTTTATTCATAATTTGCCTGCAAGAAACCATTTAAATCTGTGGAAGCCTGTTTCTCTCACTGATGGAAAAAATAACTTTTAAGTCATAAATATGATGCACACTTTGACTCTTTATGTAACACTTTTCAAACACAAACCTGACTCAAGGCTTAACGAAGTAAAAATAAGTTAAAAGACAAAACAGCAATCATAGGATAAAATGGAAAAGAAGGCAAAGCATCAGTCATAAATACAAGAACATAAAAACAGACATGCGTACAAGGAATCAAACAAAAGTTAAAGTTCCAATAAAGACTTAAAATACATGATAAAAACCATTAAATGTCAGAAATTAGCTGGCTAGTTGAGTAATAATAGTTACAATATGAGAAACAGGTGCTAATTAATTTTGAAATAAAAAGGTTTTGAGCGTGTATTTCAAAGCAGGAAGCGTTTCATGTCCTTTAGAGAATATGAGAGTTGATTCCTCCTGCAGGTTCCGATCAGGACTGCAGCATTCTGAATTACTGTAACTGTAATTATAAGTTCTTTTCTCAGAAAAGAACGTATAAGCAATTTTGAAATTCATATTACACGTGTCTGCTGCTATTAGTGGCAGAGCTCCAGACCTGCTGACCGGCATTGTACACAGCCAGTTTGCCATCATCGTTCAGCTGGAGGCGGCACATTTTGATGCTGTCATGGCAGCAGGTGTCGATGGCCCATCTAGGAGTGCCGGTCTGGTTGTATATGACCAGGTTGCAGTCATCCTGCATGCACAGACGAAAACCATCAGATCCACAAGTGTCAGTTTTCCATCATCCTGCAGGAAGAAACAGATTTACGTTATTAGAAAATTTAAAGTTAAAATTGATCAACAGGACTTCAAGGAGTTGTTAAATTAACATAAAATGTGCTTACCTGGAAAATCGCTAGGAAGCAGTTTGTGAAGTTGGGACAGTTTTCCTCTTCATACTTGGACATTGCTTGCGGTGTACCACAGGGTTCAGTACTGGGTCCAAAGTTGTTTATTTTGTATATTAATGATATTTGTAAGGTTTCAAAAATATTGAAATTTGTAATGTTTGCTGATGACACAAATATTTTTTGTTCAGGGGAAAAACTAAACGAGTTAATGGAAATACTTTCTGCAGAAATGGCTAAAGTGAAAAAATGGTTTGATAAAAACAAATTATCATTGAATCTAGGTAAAACTAAATTCATGTTATTTGGGAACCATAAAGTAAACACACAAATTGTGATGGATATTGATGGTGTCATTATTGAAAGGGTGAATAATTACACATTTCTGGGAGTCATAATGACTGATAAAATAAGCTGGAAACAACACATAAAACACATTCACAACAAAACTGTAAGAAGTATTTCCATATTAAACAAAGTCAAACATTTCCTGGATCACAACATACTTCACATGCTATACTGTGCACTGGTCCAACAATATCTGAATTATTGTGCTGAGGTTTGGGGCAACACTTACAAAACTATTATCACCAATAACACTATTACAGAAGAAAGCCATTCGGATCATTAATAAAGCTGGTTATAGGGATCACACTAACAACCTGTTCTTCAAACCACAGGTACTAAAGTTTACTGACCAAATTCATTTTTTGACATTACAAATAATTTATAAAGCTACTAACAAACAAACATACATACAAACAACCAGGCCTGCTAAATATGTAAACACAAGAAACACATTCACATATAAAACCGTTGTGCTTATTTGGCACAGTCTGATGTTGGTTTGATGTAGTTTCACACTCTTTACTAAAAAAACGGCAATATCGTGTTTTTATTAACAAATTAGTTATAAAGAAAACATTAGGCGGTAAGAAACGTGTATTTATGAACAAACCTGCTAAACTCTTTCTAAAACATGTGTGGAAGAACAGCATTGACAGAGATTTACAATGTATTTTGTCCGAGTGGCTTTGCCGTAGTGTGACGTTGTCGGTAGAAGGACCCCGAGCCGATCTGGCCAAGAGGATCTTGAACCAGGTTTCTTATCTCGGTATTATTGTAACTAAAGACCCCAACTTAAGATGCCCATCTAATTTTTCCTCCGCTGTTGAAAAAACACAAAGAAAATTTAACTCCTGGCTTCAAAGAGATCTATCATTAAAGGGAAGAATCCTTCTGTCCAAGGCCGAAGGTCTGTCCAGACTCTCATATGCTGCTCAATCTTTGTATGTGGATAATAATACTCTAAAAAATATTGATAGAATGCTACTTAACTTTGTTTGGAGAAGGAAGGTTCACTACATTAAAAAATCTGTATTAATCAACTCTGCAGATCATGGTGGTTTAAATTTTATAGACTTCTCAACCCTCAATAACACTTT
>SSNR01001668.1:2935-13065 GCA_006937965.1 Callopanchax toddi
TGTTGGGGCGTCTGGTATCCGCCCCTTGTGGGGGGGGTTCTGTCATGGATCCAGCACCTGCTCTCTGCCCCTCCCTCACCTGCTTGCCCTGCTCCTGCTTTCTCTAGTCCTAATTGCCTGTCATTGTTTCCACCTGTCCCTCTGACTACTTAACCACAGTTCTGCAGCTCCTCAGTGCGAGATCGGCTGTTGCAGTTACCTCACAGCCTTCAAGCCTTCTTAGTTCTGTTCCTAGTTCCTGTTCATGACCACAGTCTTCCGTACCCTGACTACTGCTTTTAGCCTGCTCCCTGTCGGACCTCGTTTGGATATTTTTGGATTTGACCTACCTTCCGTTACTGACTACCGTCTCTGCCTTCTCCCTCTGGATTCTGCCTGCTCATCTCCGACCCGGACCGCCTCTGACCATTCCTCTACTGGATCACGGACTTCCCCTGCCCGCTGTGGTGAGACCCACTCTCCCAACATTTGTACTCACCTCCTTGTCCCGTTTTCTTCCCCATCAGCCGGACTACTCCCTGTGGATTCCACTCCTCCTCGTTTTCCCTTCTGGACGAACTCACCGGACTCACAGCTCTATTCCACCTCCCCTTTCCCTTTTACTATAATAAAGACTCTTATTGTTTTTACATCCTGTTGTCTGGGTCTCGTTCTGGGTCCGACTTACCACAGTCATTACAGTCTAACCTGTATGCAGTTATGAAGAATGGCCCAGAACTGAAAACAACCCCTTTTGAAATAGAGCAATTCATTGGTTTACACATCTTGATGACCGTAGTCATCGCGCTGCATGAACTGGCAGATGGCAACTTGCTATGACCCAATTGCAACAGTCATGGGACATAAGCGATTTGATCATCTGCGTACATACATCCACATGAACGACAATACCAATGTGAAGCAAAAGGGTGATCCTGGATACGATCCATTGTTCAAGGTACGACCAGTACTTGAGAAAGTCCGTGCCAACTGTTTGCTAAGAATGGTAAATGGCCTGTATTTATAGAGCGCTTTGTAGAGTGTTGAACACTCCCCAAACTTTTATTAACCTGTGAAGGGTCAGATTAGCACAGACTGGCTCAAGGACAAGATTTAAAATATGAAAAAGTTGTAAAGTATGCCTTTAAACAAAGGTGAAGGTGTGAGAAGGCATGTTGAAGACTGTTATAGTTGTAAAGAGTTCAAAGCAGCATTCAAGGAAGAGCTGTAGGCTACATGTACAAAATGGTGTCATAATATAAATAGAAAGGAGAGCTATCAATGGCATAAACAATGCTGTGAATGTAGATTTTAAATAGGATTGGACCTTGTATAGAGCCTTGAGGAACGCCCATAGATAGAGGTAGAGCAGATTGGTAACTCTGTTTTCACTCTTTGCATTCAGCCTAGGAACCATGCCAGGGAGGTTGGTTAATTTATGAGCACAGAGTTCATTTATGCATGTAAAAATTACACACACACACACACACACACACACACACACACACACACACACACACACACACACACACACACACACACACACACACACACACACAAGGAATTTAATTACACATGCAGTGAAGAATATCTCTCGTGTGACTATGCTTTCTTTTTACGAGAAAGTTTTGTCACAAAATTAACTCAAAACTTCTCATTACATAATTTTCTGAAGTTAAATGATCTTGAAGTGTGTTTAGGGTGAAAGCGTTAACACTCTAGACTGATGATCAGAGAGGGACTCGATGCTAGTCTTTCCCTGGGAGTCTATGAGCTAAGGAGGAGGATGAGTGACAGCTTTATTTGGTCTTGTTGTAATTGCTTTGGGACTTCAGGCTTTTCACTGAAGCACTTACACATGTACATCCACAGCTTTTCCTGTTGTCTCCTTCCTTCTCAAAGCTGATATAGTTGCAATTTATTTTCTTGTTCATGGTGCAGCTTGTCATCTCAGCTTATCAAGCTCTTGTTAGGGCATTAGGGAACCACTGTAGCATGTCAGAGTGACTTCATAGTAAATGGTTTGTACTTATACCAATCAGCCATTTAATTAAAACCAGAGAGATAAAGGCTTGAGGAGATGTTTGGATCATTTTGAAGTGTCATATTAGTTATCAATAGTAAAGACCATCTGTGACATTACTCAAAGCAGAGCAATAGTGAAGAGATTTAGCTGACTGTATAGTTCATGCTGTTGCAGCAGATGTACGGTAGCATAGTCATTCAGTCAAAGTCTGGTAGAAACTAAATTTTGTCCAACATGGTAGACGTTCACTAACAGGTATTACACCATTCTAACAATGGTTGTGCATCTCTGCTCTGCAGCCAGTATGATATCTCGATACACTGACCTGCACATCTCAAGTTCTGAAAGCAGGCCCAGTCCAAAAATCCTAGAGCACAAAGGTCTGCCACAAAGGTCCTACTCGAGCCATTAATCTTGTATTTACTTGAACGTCTCACTGTTATGATGTGCTGCTGTTAGACGTAGAGAGTTCTCTCCCTCGCCTCTGTAAGGGATTTCAATATACCTTTGAGGGGCGTTCGGCTGAAAAAGGTTGAGAAACACTGCTCTATAAGGAACACCTGGCTTTGGAGCCCATGATTAGAAGACTGGTGCCACCCCTCATAGATTTAGCTGAAATCAGTTAAAAAAAAGATAAGACTAAAGTTTTTGTTAGTTCTTTTTCTAACCAAGTACTTGTGAGAGACGGCCCCATCTTATTTTATTAATTTAAGGCATTTAGATCATTTGTTGTAATTTAAGTTATAATTTAAACCTTAAGCTGCCTCCATCAATCTTTATAATTGTAGTTTCTCACTCCATTTATTCAAGGGTTGTAACAGCAGTGTTGTAATTATACTTTCACTTTAAAGCAGGAGTACCATTTACTTTGCTCACTACTGTTTGCTTCATCATTCTTTACTTTCTAAACATGCAGTTTTATAAAGAACACTCAGTTCTGGAGTGTTTGGACTGTCAGGGTGCCAGCAGCTGCTGGATTTAGTTTTTCCTCGTTTCTCATTTTCCTCCTCCCTCTCGTGTCTGTATTATCTTTCCCGGTTCCCCTCTCTTTATCTGTTAGATGGAGTATAGCTTCTGAGTTTCCGGCAGGCTCTGTGGCACAGCTGCAATCAATCATTTCATCTCCACTCAGTGCATCTACCCTGGCTATCACCTCCACTCGTCGGCTGATCGTTATCTCCAGTCCCGTAACACTCAGGCAGTCAAGTTCCAGTCTGTGTAAAAGTTTCTGAGCTTCTGAATTATCCTGTTTTGTGTTCCTCGTCCTGTTTTTTCCAGGGTTTAATACATCTCAAAGGGATATTCGTCTCATTTTGAAGTAGTGTTCTATGTCACATACTCCACAAGAAACACGTTTGTTAAAGGCCGTATGTGGAGTTTTTCAGCAAGAGAGCGCATGAGTGTGCACCCGGCGCATAACCGCGGTCTGTAAGCTGGGCATAAACTGCAACTCCTGCTCAAACTACGATTACATTGTAGGGTTCAATCACTCACAGTTCACATACCATGTTCTCACACTGTACGAGGCTCTGAACCGTCTGTTCCTGCTGTGCTCATGATGCGTAGCTCTGTAGCAGATAGCTGATGCTGTGCTCTGAAGCTGAACCCGAAAATGACTCGGTCGTGAAAGAAATTCCCGAACAAAATAAACGTGAATCCTTGGCAAGCCTTGCCATTCTGAGGAGAAATAAATCCCTCAACAGTCTGGGAATGGATAACTTTTTAGTAGAAATGAGCTCTGACTGGCTCCTCCATGATGGCTGAGGCTGTAAAATTACAGGCATCACATTACCTGGTCTGACACAGGCATTTATGAAGAGAGTCTCACAGAAAGCCAAAGACATTCTCCACTCCCCTCATCATCCACTGCAGGGAGAGTTTGAGCTCCTCCCATCAGGAAGGAGGTCCCGGCAGTCCAACGATAGGACCAACACATGGAAACACTCAGACCGTTATTCAGCTGAACTGAAAACATGATTAGGTACGAGCGTTTGTGTGATGGTCTTGAGGTTATATTGATTTTTGCTTTTTACCTGTGTTTTCTTACTTTTTAAAATTGTTTTTACTAATGTGTCTGTGATTGTGTGTTTTTCATGTTCACCTGACTGCAAGAAGATGAAGTAAACAGAGAGACACAGAGCATCCTGTACGAGAGCGCCCCCTACTGGTACAGGTTTGCTCGATGCACGTTGACTGACAGCCGACAACGCAGAAATTTGAATTTTATTGGCTGAAAAAGTTCGGTGGCCAGAAAGAATGCAAAGGGGTCTCTAGGAGGAAGGAGGGTCTTCAGAAGTCTAACATGTTGTGAAACTCTACCCATAGATCATAGTTTAGACCTGAAATATCATTTAGAACATTTAGAAAACTTTGATACAGAGAAAAATAATCCACATTGCTGCTTTAATTACTCACCATGGAAGTACGAACAACAAGATTAGTTTCAGACAAGACATCTCATACTTGACAGAAAACTCATCTCACTGTCTTTCGCCGATCTGGGTCACAGGGGCGGTATCCCCAGTAGGAAAGTAGGGCGGTCCTCTCCCTGGCCGCCTTCACCAGCTTCTCTGGTCAGACCAAGGTGTTTCCAGGCCAGCCTAGAGATATAAGCCCTCCTTCATGTCTGGGGTTGACCTGATTGCATCCTGCCTGGAACCTTTTTTCAACAGCAGGGGTGGGGAACCTATTTTTAACTAAGTCCTCTGAGGGCCACATTCAGAACATAAACCAGTGGAGTCCAATCTTTTCAGGACACGGCAAAAATGACCAAGTAATATGTTTTAAAAGCAGGGACAGTTTAAAAGTTTTCTGTCAAGAAAAATGTTTTTAGAATTGAAACATTCAGAAAAATCATTGTATTGTTTTTTGTTTTATTTTAGCTGCTCAACAATAAAGATGTCCAATTTAACTGAAGGAAAACAAGGGATTATTTTTTGTAGAAAAGGATCAGTAAGTCTTTGTAGATGCAACAGAAAAAGGGTCTGATATGTTGCCTTAATTAAAAGAAAATTATTTTATTGGCTGATTGTTCTCTGGGTTCTTGGTCTTGAAAATAAATGTAAGTAAATCAGCAACAAGAACCAGATCCAGGTCTTTCTTCATTAATGCTGCTGGATTTAGTCAGGTTTTATGAATGGAGCTGATTAAAGTCAGTGAGGCTTTGTGGTTCAGCTACCATCGCATTACATGTGGTTAAAGTGATAATATGTAGTTTTGCTTGTTTTGGGCGCCCTCTGGTGTCCATTTTAAATCACTGCATTAAAAAGTTAGCATATTGTTTCAGCTTCTAAACGCCTAAATCTACCTGTTGAAATGTCTCCTCAGCCTTCATAGCTTTCTACAGGAGCGGTTATTTACTCCTTCAAAGAAATCAGCTGTGTTCAAGCAGGGAGAGATGGAAAAAATCAGGAATCATGAGCTAAAAACACTCCAGAGCTAGCATAACAGCTAGCCGCTTTGGGTTAGCCTAACCCTCGTGAGACACGTGACTTCCTGGGTACCGTGACGGAGACGGAGATCTTGCAATCGTGGTATTCTGGATCTAACCACCAGATGGGGCTAAGTGACTTTTCATTAACTCTGTAAAGGGTCAGATTAGCACAGACTGGCTCAAGGAGAAGATTTAAAAATATGAAAAAGTTGCATATTATCACTTTAAGAAAGACCAAACACTTTGAATCTACCTAATTATTTTCATTTAAATACACTGATTTATTGAATTTTCTCCTCCCATTCATCCAGCCAAGAAGGTATGTAAGATCAATTAACATCCTCAATAATGAACATCATTTCTTCATATTAGTTTTCTTATTCACTTATTGCTGTTTTGTTGTGCAGACAAATAATGTTATAATGACAAATTAATAATAATAATATTGTCAATACTGAAAGTATTAAACCTAGTTGATCATACAATGAGCAAATTCAAATATTATGGCAGGTAAAAATATAAAATAATTAAATGTAAAGAGAAAGACACTCAGTATTGTATAGATTAATGTGTTACAATAATAGAAATAGTGATTCAAAAAATTATAGATATTTAATTTTCACTCTTCTTTAAAGCTCTAAAAGCAACATTGGTCCCATGGACACATCAGGGGCTGAAGAGGGTGAAAGATCAAAAACCCCATCATCAGTAGGGTCAGGTGATCCTTCACCAGGCCCTACCACATCAACATCCTCAGCAACAGTGGAGGTTGAAAACGTGACAAGGTCTCAAAGTTGTAGAGAGGTCACAGCGCCCTGGGCACGAGAAGAGGAGGAAGACCACCCAAACTTCTGATTTGGAGAACAGGATCTTAACAGCATTGGAGGAGCCTGATCAATCTAATTTGCCCAAATCAGAGTATGATGAGTCATATCATTCTGCCCTGAGCACAGTCCCCATGGTGTTGAAATATTGACGGTGCTTGATTTCCTATCTGAGGAACAGGAGAGGGAACAAGCTGCAGCATCTCAGCCGGGCCCCTGGAGACCTTTTCACCCTCCACCACAATCCCCACCTCCTGCAGCCATCTCCAGACCACTGCCAAGACAAAGCCAGCAAACAGGTCCCAACCCCCTCAGAGAATGGAGTCGTTCTCAGGACTGTTGATGGATCCATACTGGGAAGAGTCAGATTCTGGGCAATCATCCTTCACAGATTTGTAAATTGAATTTTCTTTTCGTATATTTTGTGTGATGTTCATATGTGTAAAGTGTGTTTTTGAATCAAGCAGAGATGCGAGGAGCCGCCGCTGCCATCACCGCTGGACTGCTGCAGGGGCGAGGAGATGGCCGAGTGCGCGTGTCGGGGTTGTGTTTCCTGCAGCAGCCTGCTGCGTGCGTGTCATGTGACGTTTGTGTGCTACAGGCTACAGCTTATTAACGGCAAACACCAGAGGGCGTAATTAGGCAGCTACATATTTTGGGGTACCAAAATGACGCACCGAAATTCATGTTGTATTTTGGTCTGGTTACTACCGATGATGTAATGGTCGGTCCCATACCCGGACCGAACTTCGGTACCCAACCCTACTCCTGACCAGCCGGTAGCAACAGGTAGCAGCTAGCCTCGTATGGATTCAGACCAAGATGGAGTGGTTGGAGTCACAACCGCAGCCAAATCAACCTACAAGCAGTGGAGGAAAAAATGCATTCACATCCTGGAAATTCAAGCTAATTTTCACTCTAAAAAAGGAGCGGGGCGAGTGAAATATGACGGTACAGTGCGATCTTTGTCTGCCAGCTAACAACCTATTAGCTGCGTCCAAAGACTCTAATCTAATCTGAAGAAACACCTTAAAGTAAGTTATTTTTAGCTTTCTAGTTTTGCTTCCTTAGTGCTTTATTTATCGTGTTAGTCATGTCATTTTTCACATTTACAAAATCCATTCATTTTTCATTGAGTTATGAGTGTTTTTCGTTAAGTTGATCGCTCACAGTCCATCTGCTACCATAGAAAGCAGGACATCAGCTCTCGGTGGCAAGATGGCCGTCGTGTAGCTACACTGTTGAACCCCAGATGATCCAGCTAGCCTTTATATATATCTATGGTCCAAAGGATGATTGGACGGCTTGCTAGCCTGATGCATCTAAACACTATATTAGCTGTTTGGAAGCCTCTACAATATTCCTTAGGTTTCAATCAAACAACATTCAGATTACTGTGCTACTCTACATGCTGCTGCTAGAGCATAAACACCATAAACTAAACTAAATATATATCAGTAAAGTAAAAATCAAAGTGTATTTAAAATCAAAATATTAATAGTTTACAGCAAAAATAATCAGAAAATGCTGACTTTGTTTTGTCTACACACTGTTTCATAGTTCAGGTTGGTACAGAGTCCAACACCCGAGCTGATGGCTCAGAGAGCCTGACAAAAAACAAAAGAACTTGGCAACAGGAAATGATGGGAAAAGAAATGTTGCCAGTAAAGGTTAACAAGAGAAAAGACATGAATGAATGATGTGGTGTTACACAACAGAACAGAGAAATTAGAGATAAGAGGAGCACTGAGAGGATGTGATAACAGCAGTGAGAGGGCTAAAGGAGAGGATGGGGTCAGTGAGAGGAAAGAGATGGGATTAGAGGTTAGACGGAGGAGTTATGAGTGGAAACGGTGCCTGAACAGAAATAAAAGACCAGTGTTGGTGTAGTCAGGGTGGGTCCTTAAAAAAACCTTAAAAGGTCGTAAATTTGCTTTTCCAAAATTAAGGCCTTAAATATTATTGAAAATGATAAATAATCCTTAAATTCAGTGTCCAAAGGTCTTAAATTTCTAGGACCCTATGATTTCCGGTTACGAAACAAAGTGGAATAAAACGGGGAATCTTACAAAACTCACTCATGTCGGTGAGTAAGGAAAGAAATATATACTGTATAGTAGTTTCTGATGTATTTTGGCCATTGCAGCCACCATATCTCTCTTTACCTGCGGGAGCTTTCCTCCACAGAGGAAAAAAAAGTCTGCTCCAGTGAAAATTCTCGCTGAAGCTCCAGTGTCGGTCAGAAAATTAAAAACCACAAAGATTAGTACAAAGCTCAGGACAGAACTACGCCCAGAGGGCCTTTATGAATCTGGAGAACAACTTCTCTGTAAGTTTTGTCAGAACACAACCAACTAAACACGTACGAACACGTGATTAGCTCTTACTGAAGGAATCACATTAGAAACGGGGAGAAGCATCAAGCTAGCAGGAGCCACAGACGCTGGAACATTCAGCTCCATCAGTAGAAACCAGGCAGGTGTTTATTGAAGATTAAATTCAGATTTTTCTTTAGAAGAAATAAAACTGCTTCGGTTAATTCGGGGGTGGGGGTAGCTTCTGTGACAGAGGTTCACTAACAGGTAGCACAGAGTTCTAATGCATCAGTTTGACTCTGAGAGCTGCTCATCTGCAGCAGCATCTCTCCAGATACAAGTAGCTGAAAGTGTTGCTCTGGTCTACAGACATGTGCTTACATTGAGTGATGTTACTGGTCGTTGTGGTCCTCACTGTAGATCAATAACTGAGAGAACACCACTTCAAAATGACCCAGATATTCCTGCTGCTGGGATGTTCAGGCGTTGTCCACGGTGTCCATTTGGAGACTCCATATGGACACTTCAATCAACCAGAACCTTTATTTAACCAGGAAATAGACCTCACCGAGATTTAAATCTCTTTTCCAAGTGTCCTGGTCACGAATAGCAGCAAAACACGTTTCTGGCCACACATACATTGAATGACATAATAAAGAATGTAAAAGTCTTTAAAAACAAACCTATAAAATCAACAACCATGTTGAAATTTAAAATCAATTGGTCAATCAAAGAATGTAATCACAAAAGTTTCCATCCATCCATCCATCCATTTTCTGTAGCCGCTTATTCCTCCACAGAGGGTCGCGGGGCAGCTGGTGCCTATCTCCAGCGGTCAAGGGGCGAGAGGCGGGGGACACCCTGGACGGGTCCAAAAGTTTCCAATGTGACATAAAATGCCAAGATTTTAAAGGGTTAAAACTCATAAAAGTGCACTCAGTAAAACAATCAAATTAAACATCTACTACAGCCAGATGACTCTCCCCTCCAACACTCGTTTAAAAGTATTTGGCGAGAGCAGCTCAGTGTAGGCGCCCTTGAATTTTGTTCGATGTCTGAGGAGCAGCAAACTTCAGTCAACTTATTTAGAGTTGACTTCACAAAATGCCTGGCCATATAAAACACAATGATGTCCAGAAAAAACTTTTTATTTTGTGCTTTATCAAATTTGGACAGTTAAAGCGGCTCTCTGGAGCATTTTTCTCTGTATCAAAGTTTTCTAAATGTTCTAAATGATATTTCAGGTCTAAACTATGATCTATGGGTTGAGTTCCACAACATCTGTCATTCTGATGAAGACCCTCCTTCCTCCTAGAGACCCCTTGCCATTATTTCTTGCCGCCGACATTTTTCAGCCAATGAAATTCAAATGTCTGCATTCTCTCAACATGCACGCGCATCGACCAAACCTGTACCAGTAGGGGGCGCTGTCGTACAGGACGCTCCGTGTGTTTCTCTGCCGTCTCAGCCGTTCACTGAGGACTCACGGCTCATTTCTACTAAAAACCTACCCATTCTCCAGATAAAGATGGATTTATTTTTATTTTTAAACC
>SSNR01001675.1:0-13035 GCA_006937965.1 Callopanchax toddi
ACTTACAGAACACAGATTGTAGTTTATTTAGATGTCGTTTTCCTCAATGGAAAGATTGTTATGTCTGCGATGTGGAGTTCACAACATTCAAGCAGACAGATCACAAACATTGAAGCTTTACGCACATTCTTAAGTGGCCGATTACATGTCATTAGACCATGAAAAGCCTGTCTTGGTTGCCCTAAAGGCACCAGACTGTACAAGAAGAAACAAATACACAAAAACCAATTGAGAAGTTTGAGCTAGGAATATGTGCTTATCAAATAATTTTCAGTTTCAACTTTTGGTGTCTGGAAGCAATAAAAAAGAAAATGTGACATCCTGAGTCACCACAAAATTGTAAATAAAATGAGAATGAATTGCAAGTAACTCATGACAGTTAAAACATTTTGTGACTAAACGGTGACCAAAAAAATAGCATATTCATGTACAATTTTTCAGGAGTTTTGATATACGTAAATTTGTCAAAAGTACAAGTTCAGTATGATTCCAATTACATATTTTCTTACATTTTGTATCTCCAACTGGTTTCCAAAAGTCACATCCCAGTGAATTTCTGTCTTTAGGCATTATTAGACCTGATTTGAATTTTAAAGGTGTCATAATAAACTTATTTACACTCGGCTTGTTACAAGTATGACTTTGGTTAATTGTAATAATTTTGGTAATTCTTGTCTTATCTGTACTCTATAAATAAATCAGTCAGTTTTAGGAGACTTATCTGTTTTTCCTCAGAGAAAAGTTCATATTTGCTGTCAGCAGCATCGGTGTAGACAGCACGAGAGCTTCTCTTAAGGAAAATGAAGAAGTAAGGCAGTCAGTCTTGAGAGGAGGAAGTGCAATCGAGTTCAGGATGACTTCTCCATCTGGCTGCCCTCCTCACTTGGGAAGGAGTTCTCATCCAAGTTGCTGAAGTGCGTTTCACCCACTGCTCTGAGGATGTTCGGCCCAACAATTAGAGGCAGACAAAAAGGTGAACTCTGTCAGCGAGGAGGAGGGAAATTGATGGCAGGAAAGCGGTATAGACTGAATGGCAGGGTGGGATATTGGTAGAGATAGGGAGAGGCAGCGAATGAGGGATTTAGCACAGACTCTGGAGGGCGGGAGAGACGGGTTCAAAGAGTGACTGACAGCATGATAGATGGAGGGTCTGAATAAGTGAGCGAGCCTCGGAGATGCTGCACGAGTACTAATGATTGACTGCGTGCATACAGGTTGTAGCAGGTTGAGACTGCTTATGCTGTTCATGCGCTCCTGTGTGTTTATGAGCCTGTACGTGTGTTTATTATTGTTGACCATTTGCTCCTGATATTGTATACACAATATCATCCCTGTTGTGAGAGTCGCTTGACTACGGCGCACACACAAACCCCGTCGGAAGCACACGCAGCAGCTCAGCCAGGCATCGCCCGCAGCCACACTCTCCTTCCCACCACTGCCTCCCTCATTCATCTTTCATTAGCCCAGCTCACACAGGAGAAACAGCCTACCACCCCCCTCTCTGTCTCCACACACGCTTTCACCCGTCTCTCCGATCTCTCTTCCTTCCCTATCTAACCTCCTCGCCTTTCTTTCCTCCTCCTGTCTTATCGTGGTTTCTCTCGTGCGTAATCTTTTTTGTTTGTCTCATTCATGTCTTGCTTGTAGTCTGTTGTTTTGGTTATCCCTCCCCTCATTCTCTGCTTTCTTGTCTTTTTATTCTCACTCCTTCACCACTTTGCCCTCCTCCTCCTCATCCATTCCTTTTGGCCTTCATTCCCCTTCACAGCCCTGCTCCTCCTCATTTTCACCTCTTTATTGTGCTGTCCTCTTCTTTCCCACCCTCTTTTTCTCCTTTCCTTTGCCATGCTGTTTCTCTGACACTTGTCTCTACCCACCCCCCCCACCACCACCATCACTATCCCCCACTCCACCTTCCCCACCTTCCTGACTGCCTTTCTCTCCCTGCTCTCTTTCTTCTTTTCATTTTGCTCTCCGTCTCTCCCTCGATGGAGGGGAAAAGGCTCTTCGCCTCTAATTGCGGCTGTTCCGTTGCCATGGCGCGTGTTGCTCGGCGCTGCGAGGTGCTGTCTGAGTGTATGCGTGTGTGCGCGCATGTGTGTGCGTGGCAGGCAGATGATTGCTTGCTGCCAGCTCTCGTTTCCCGGACGCCGATCGTGTTTCTTTGCGGCGGCAGGGAGGAAAAAAAAGGAGAGAGACGCCAGAAATAGCCCCCCTTCACACAGACCCAGTCACTCTCACCGCTACGCTGTCAGAAACTCACACATGCAGGCAGATACACACAAGCGCACACACATCCATTGCATTTCCTCTCTTTCTGACATTCTCAGTGCATGTGACCGAGGTTATGCTGTATGTACACACCTTTCAGCACACACACGGGCAGTAATGTGTGTTTATTTATATCTACACACATCCAACTTCCTCTGTGATTGCGTATGTCTGTGCTTCCTGCGTCTCTCAGGAGGTTGTGCGGGGACTCCTGATTTATTTCACCTTTAATGGGAAGTGAAATGAATGTGAGCAGCAGCTGGTCTGGTCCTCGGAGATACCGCGGTACGCTAACCCAGAAAACAAGCAGCGTTGCTCTGAAATGGGCCCTACTCTGACAAGCGCTAAGGCACGCCACTCTATGCTTCATTTGCTGCGCTGTTGGTTTTATTTAAAGCTGTGTGTAGACATTTAGTTAACACCCATACCCAGAATGACAGAAGGTAGGTTCTCTTAACAGGTGTACCTCCAGCCTCTGGCCAGCCCTACCTTTGTTTTTTTAGGCTTTGTCAGAACTTTTCAAATGATTGTTAGAAGGTAAATGGAGACAGATTAATAGCAAATAAACCTTGAAACCTCACACTGCAAAAGAGGATAAGAGAGGATTATAACCAGATTTGTGGAGGAATCTCTCTAATCATCTTCTGTGCTGCTCTCCTGCAGTTGTCAAAAGGTTTTAAGGGAGGGGAAAAACAGCTTACTTGAGCATAGCTTAGTTTTACAACTCAAAGTTAATGTGCCTTTACTTGTAATTTTAAGGAGGAAACATTAAGTTTTGGGGGTTCTCCTCTGGAAATGTCTACTCCAGGGTACTGGAGAGGAGGGTCCGGTTGATAGTTGAATCTCGGATTGAAGAGGAGCATTATGATTTTTGTCCTGGTCGTGGAACTGTGGACCAGCTCTTTACCCTTGGTAGGGTGATGGAGGGGTCATGGGAGTTTGTCCAACCAATCCACATGTGTTTTGTGGATTTGGAGAAGGCTTATGACCGTGTCCTCAGGGACACCCTGTGGGGGGGCGCTCCAGGAGTACGGGGTGGATGGCCTTTTGTTAAGGACCATTCAGTCCCTGTATCAGAGGAGTGTGAGTGGTTTGCATAGTCAGCAAAAAGTCGGACCTGTTCCCAGTGAGGTTTGGACTCCACCAGGGCTGCTCTTTGTCACCAGTTCTGTTCATAACCTTTATGGACAGGATTTCTAGGTGCAGCCGTGGTGTGGAGGGTGTCGAGTTTGGTGGCAGGAGAATCTTGTGTGTACTCTTTGCGGATGATGTGGTCCTCCTAGCTTCATCAGGCTCTGACCTTCAGCTCTTGCTGGGGAGGTATGAAGCAGCTGGGATGAGGATCAGCACCATCAAATCGGAGACCATGGTTCTCAACCAGAAAAGGATCTTGCCAATTCCAGTTTGGGAGAGAGGTCTTACCTCAAGTGGAGGAGTTTAAGTATTTCTGGGTCTTGTTCAAGAGTGAGGGAAGGAGGGAGCGGGAGATCGAGGTGGATTGGGCAGCGTTTGCAGTGATGCGGACGTTGAACCGGATTGTCATGGTGAAGAGGGAGTTGATCCAGAAAGCAAGGCTCTCTGTTTACCAGTCGACTTACCTCCCAATCCTCACCTATGGTCATGAGCTTTGGGTAATGACCAAAGAACGAGATCGCGGATACAAGCAAGCGAAATTAGTTTCCTTTACAGGGTGGCCAGGCTCAGCCTTAGAGATGGGGAAAGGAGCTCGGACATTTGGGAGAGACTCTGAGTAGAACCACTGCTCCTCCACATTGAGAGGAGCCAGTTGAGGTGGTTCGAGCATCTTGTTAGAATGCCTCCTGGACGCCTCCCCAGGGAGGTGTTTCAGGCATGTCCTGCTGGCAGGAGGCCCCCGGGTATACCCAGGTCATGTTGGAGAAAGTGCATCTTCAATCTAGCTGAGGAACACCTTAGGGACCTGCCGGAGGAGCTGGTGGAGGTGGCCGGGGAGAGGACGGTCTGTGACTCCCTAGGTGGGATGCTGCCCCTGTGACGTGTACCCGGATAAGCGGAAGAAGGCGAGGCGAGGGGTTCTCCTCTTTATTAGACCGTTTTGTAGATTTTAGGTGGTTTTGGATCACAAAAAATATTTTTGTAGCTCCTAAATTTTTGCTTCTGTATCAAAGTTTTTTTTTTAGCAAAAATAGGATAATCTCTGATGCAGTTAAATGACAATTGGTATAAAAAAAAACCACAATTAACAGCCAGGGTCTGCCAACAGCTACATATGTCCAGCACAGAATTTTTGTACTATGCATTCTGACTACAGCTATGAAATCATGAAAACTTCATGCATCATGACAACAGTACATAAAGAGGTGGTGATAGGGCAAAAGTGGCCAAAAAACATTATGCACCTATACAATGGCAGTATTCCAATCAGTTCTCCAATTCTGAAACTTTAAGCTTTTAAATCAGTGTATAAAAATTATACCTTCAACAATGTTTCTGCATAAGACTAGAGAGAGCTTTTAACAACCCAGTTTGAATCTAACATTCATCGAGTCATCACATCACTTCCTTCTCCTTCAAATGTCCTCACCTCTGTCTGGGAGAAAATAAATGCTAAGAAATACTTAAGGTTGATTGAAGAAAGAGCATATTTACGCCTATTATTTTTTGCATTGTGTTTTGCGTTGCAAATATTAAACATAAAATCCCTGTTAATCATTTTGCTTACCTCCCCGAAGGATGTAAAACTTTAAGTAACAGTATTTTAAGAAAAATTCTAAAGGAAAAGCTCCTTTAAAAGGCCAGCTGAAGGGAGAGACTTGATTCCAGTGGGTTTTTTAAATTAATTTACTTCATTTAAAAAAAAATTAAAGCAACAGACACAATCTACATTAACCAAAAAACAAAGTCCAAAGTTTTGACCCAACAAAAATTATGGCTTGCATCAGTTAATATTATTTTAACTTGGGAACATCACACAGAAAGAAACAATTGCAGCATGCTGTTTGCTGCTCAACTTGGCACAGTGTAATTCTGCCATTGTACAACACAAACACACACACACACACACACACACACAAATTTGTTTGGAAGCAACATACTGCACTCACTACAACTAATGCAAAGGAATCCTTAGGCTTTTAAGAAGCCAAGACCTTTAATACTACTTGTACAAAAAGATTAGTAACATAGACAGGTTTTGTTCCATTTATGGGTGGCCTGTACAGAGAAGTGTTTTTAAAAATTATCAATTATAAAACCCACAGCTTGCTCTATCATTATTCATTAATGGGGCGGCGTTTAGCTCAGTTGGTAGAGTGACCGGTCTGGTAACTGGAGGGTCACCGGTTCGATCCCCAGCTCCAGCTGGGTTAGATTGTCATTGTGTCCTTGTGCAAGACACTTCACCCACCTTGCCTGTGTGAATGTTGGTGGTGGTCAGAGGGGCCGATGGCGCAGAATGGCAGCCTCGCTTCTGTCAGACTGCCCCAGGGCAGCTGTGACTACAGACGTCTGTCGTAGTTTACCACCACCGGTGTAAATGTGTTTGTGAAAGAATAATGGAACTTCTGTCAAAGCGCTTTGGGTGTTTAGAAAGGCGCTATATAAATCCAATCCATTATTATTATTATTATTTTTATTGTACAAGTGAGCAAAAATCATAAGTCGTGTTTTCCTTTTTTATTAATGCTATTTTGATTATTTTAGACTTAAATGTTGTCCAAAGACACATGAATTGCTTTTTTCTCTTTTTGCAACACTGCCATAGTTATATCCAAGTCTTAACAGTTGTGTTTTTTTTTTTTTAATTTAAAGATAAAGATTTTTTTTCCTGTTGTTTAATTGAATAAGTAATAATGTACAAATAGCATTATTATAATAATTTTCCAGAATGATTTGGTGAAGTATGTAAAAAAAATGTATACGTTATTTATTTAATAACTGTACATTTGGACTAAAAAATGTTGGTTCCCTTGGAAATCTCCTTGTTTGGAAACACATGAAATTTGTCTTAAGAGATGAAGCATATTAACAGGACATGCAGACATTATCAGTGGTATGAATTGATATTTTAATGGAAATTATCAATGTTTCTGTCAAACATTGCTTTCATAAAAATAGCATACTCAGCGATTACAATCGGCAGACCTTAGGCATTGTAGCTGTCAAATTTCAAGGTAATCTTTTGAGATTTTCCTCCACACTTCCTGGAGCATTTCCAACTAAATGAATTGACTTGATGGAGACTTCCTTTATGCCATACAGTCAAGCTGCTTCCAGAACAGCTCACTTGGGTTCAGATATGAAGACTGCATTGGCCATTCCATTACAGTCAGAATTCTGACTGGCTATTTCTTTTTTAAATGCTGCTGACACGATTTGGAGGTGCGTTTTGGATCATTATCATGTTACAGAATGAAACTGACCACAATCAAGTGCTGTACACATGATCTGCCACGGCATTGCAAAGTCATGTGAAGCCTTGCTTCTTCTTGGTCCGCACTGCTCTGTACAAATCTCCTATTGTACCATCTACAAAACTTCTCAGACCATTAAGCTATGCAACACAACAGCAAAGGTGTTTTCTAATACTCAATTTGCCTTATAAAATTTGGAATAGAAGCCCTACCAGGAGATTGTTACAAGGGATTGAAAATTTACCTCTATGAAAAATCTAGATCTCTTTTAAAATCATCTGATTACTTATAATGCTTGTGAAATTGTGAATCGCATGAAAATATATATTTTTGGAAAATAAAGACATCAAGTGATCCCAAACTTTTGGGATTACTTTGTATGTTTCTTGTTTGGCAATGAGAACCTGTGTGTTTAGGTTGAAGGTGCTGAGTCCAGTTGTGTCACAATAGTGAGTAAGTAAGTAAATTTGATTTATATAGGACCTTTCATAGAAATAAATCACAAAGTGCTTCACAAAACATCAAAAACAAAAAACATGATTAAAGACACAGAATCAAAAACATCAAGATAAAATAAGAGACCGTTAAAACAAATACAATAATAAAAGACAGATTAAAATATCAAGATAAAATAAAAGACTATAAAACAAATAAAAATGATAAAACAAATTAAAAATATCATTAAAACCACATAATAATCAACGTACAAATTGTGATGGTAAAACACCAATGAAAGAAAGTAAAATACTTAGTTACAAGCAGTTTTAAATAATTGGGTCTTTAACTGCTTTTTAAAGATGTCCAGACTGTCTATACGGTGTAAAACTGAAGGAAGTTCATTCCAAAGTTGAGGTGCAACAGACTGGAAATAGCGATCACCTCAACTTTTAAATCTGGTCCTTGGAACTGTTAGAAGATTCTGGTTTGTGGACCTGAGAGCTCGGGTTGGAGTGTATGGCTTTAGCAGTTCAGAGGCATAAAGAGGAGCTTGACCATGTAGGGCCCTGAAAGTTAGAGTCAGGATTTTAAAATGAACTCTACATTTAACAGGTAACCAGTGCAGAGACCTCAAAATAGGAGTGATGTGATCTTTTCTGTTTGCTCCAGTGAGGAGCCTCGCTGCAGAGTTCTGGACCAACTGAAGGCAGTCAAGGGCTTTTTGGTTCAAATATGTGAAAAGTGTATTACAGTACAATATTAGAACCTTGTTATGATTCACATGGAAATTGGTTGAAACACCACAGTAATGATATTGCCAATGATTTCACAAAAAAAATCATTACCATAGGAAACAGATCTTTTCATTTGTCTGTCAGTAAATAGAGATGGGTGACTGAAGAGTCTTATGTAACATCTTGCAACCACAAGACAACAGTATTTCTTTCAGTCAGATGTTTGGTTTTGTGTTTTCCTTCTATACAGGACACAAGCAGCTAGGGGATAACTCTCCTGACCCCAGAGGTCAACAGCTGTGGCCACTTAGATCATGCTGGACACTCAACCCATGAACATAACACATGCAAAAAATGCCATGAGCTGCGTGCAGTTTGATTCTCTCGCTAATAGATCAATAAAAGACATTAGAGGCAGCCAAACCCAGTGAGCAGCGCTAATACAGGGTTAATCCAGGGTTAATGGCTGAGCACCAGCATTCGCACAGACAACCATTAGTTCTCTGCAGCATCACACAATATCAGTTCTTCCCCTGGTCATGCTGCAGGTTCCCAGGCACAAAATTGAAATAAAGGAATAGAGAACCAGCCTTGTGAGTCGAGATAAAAATGAGATGTCCAGATAGATAAGCCCAAATGCAAAGACCTGGGAGAGATATCAGCAGGAGGCCAGGGAATGCATAAGAAATTTGCACGAAGTAATAATAGAAGAAGTTGAAATTGTGGTCAGGAGAGGCTGGAAACATAGCTGAGAGAAAGTGGTGAGAAGGAGAGGAAGCGAGTTGAGCGCTACACGTCTCCCTGTCCTTGTAAAGTGCTGCGTGCTGTCGAAGCAGCAGCCAAGAATGTGTCAGCCCAGCCGTCTCACGCTGCCTAATGGGCTCTTAAACGCTGATATAAAGCTCGCTCACTCTTTCACCCTCCCCTTTTCCTCTCTTGCTCCTTCTTTTTCTGCCTCCGCCACTTGCTCTCATTACCTCTCGTTCTCACCCCGTCCCTCACTCTGTCACTCACTTGTCCTCTGCTTCTCTTTCACTTGACTTCTGTTGCTCTATCAACCTCTGGCTCTGTCTTTTTTTCTCGTTTGCTGTCTTTCTTCTCTTTGACTTCTCCTTCGATTACTTTGTCCTTACCTCTTAAGCTTCTTGTGCAAGGTGTTTCTTTATTTAAAACTTTACAACATTAAAACTCAGCATTTCTCTGTCTTTTTCTTTTTTGTCCAACAGACTCCATAATGCTTTCTACCCCAAAGATCCTTCATTCTTCCTCACACTTTTGCATGTCCTGTCAGCACCTCTCCATGGGTTGGCCAATGCCTTTGTTTTTGGTCTGGATAAAGAATGGTGGAGCGTACTGAGCCCAACTGGCATGCAGGTACAGATACTAAGCACACACACACACACTTGATCTACTGTATATCCCCATTGGGACACTCCACTGGCATAATGCATCCCATTGCCTTGTGTTTAGTCCCAATGGAAAACAAAAGTTTTGGACCTCATCATGATTTAAAAAAACACATATGCACTGCTATTTTATCTTTATGAAACGTGTTTTTAAAGTTGAGTTTGTGTAAAAGTTTTAAACCAACATGAATTTATTTAACATTTGCTTACAATCAGTCAGGCTATTTTGTAATATTTTAAAGTGATCTTGAGTAACACCACCTCAGGCTTTCTGAAGGTTTATTAAAAGTGTTTCTTTAGACTTTGAGAAATAGAAAAATTCCATAACAAAGACCTGAAACAGAATCTGCAAGATGCCTCATCCTTTAGTTGTTTAACTACTGTATGTCTTTCTTTCAGCTAATAGCTTTTGGGGAATAACCTTGTTTGAGCCAAAATAGTTCATATCTGTCAAACTGTGTTGTTTATGGTATTTTTCTCAGATTCATCTATATAAATGGGAACATTTTATCTTTTCAACAAGCTCCAAGTGCTTAAAGATCCTATGGTTGTTTGTTATGTGTTGACACAACTTTGGTTTATTTTTTGAGTTTATTGAGCCTTTCTACGGCCGATGGATTCATAGGTGAAAGTTAAGTGGTTTAAACAAAGCAAAATGTATTTCTATAAAAGTGGTCAGGTACTGGGCAGGAAATGAGTGAAAAAACAGCCAAAGCTTAAAGAGAAACCTTAGAAGGGCTGAATGATTGAAGAATGATTCATCAATACAACTTCAAAAGAGGACAAGAAAGTTAGGCTCTTCAGAAACAAAGCATAAATAAATTAGGGTTTACTCATGTCTTTATTTTTTACATTCATTTACAGATGTTAGCACCATACTGTAAATTTATATACAGCAATATTGTTTTAAAATATCAACCTAGGCACTTTAATGAAATTAGTTCTAATTATATTTGGTTGCTTGACATCTCTATCAGATTCAGTTTGTGAAATTAGTTTGCTTTGGTGAGAACTCATACCGTCTGGCAGCCATCACAGGTTATTATCAAGATTTTTCAATTTCTAGCTGATGTTCCAGTCTTAGAATGGCCAAAAATTGCATAGTGTTAGCCAAGCTTAAAGCAGCTACCTGGAGCATTTTTCTATGTATCACAGTTTTCTAAATGTTTTAAATGATATTTCAGGTCTAAACTATGATCTATGGGTAGAGATCCACAACATATGTTAGTCTTCTGAAGACCCCCTTCCTCTTATAGACCCCTTTGCATTCTCTCTGGCTGGTGAACTTTTTCAGCCAATAAAATTCAAATTTCTGCATTGTTGGCTGTCTGTCAACATGCACGCGCTTCGAGCAAATCTGTAGCAGTAAGGGGCGCTCTTGTACAGGACGCTCCGTGTGATTCTTTGTTTACCGTCTCAGCCATTCATGGAGGACTCAGACTACTGACTTCCCCGACTACTGAGGGATTTATTTTTATTTTTAAACATTTCACCTCACAGAATGGCAAGGCTTGCCAAGGATACGTGTTTATTTTGGTCAAGAAGTTCATTCAGAACCGAGTGTTGTCCATGTTCAGCTTCAGAGTACTGCATGAGCTCGCTGCTACAGAGCTACATATCAGAAGCACAGCAGGGACGGACAGCTTAGAGCCTCGTACAGTGTGGGAACGTGATTTGTGAACTGTGAGTAATGAAACCCTACAATGTAATCATAGTTTGAGCAGAAGTTGCACAGTTTATGCCCAACTTACAGACCAAAATAATGTGCCATGTGTGCACGCACGCAACCGCACGCGCGTGTCAAAGTGTTTTGGGAGGAGCTGTTGGACGTTGGATTCAAAAACTGCTCTCTTGCTGAAATAATCCAGAGAGCGGCTCTGAGGTCATGTCAGTTTTTATTACATTTGTGATTTGTTTTTATTGTGGAAAATGTAGATCTGGGTAATGGGTATACATATATAACATGCTACCAAACAATGACCAGGTTACAAAAAATTTACCTTGTTGACATCTAATTGAAATCCTTTTCAAAGTTGTCACTTTGGACTCACAACACAATAATAATAATAATAATAATAATAATAATAATAATAATAATACATTTTATTTCAGGCGTCTTTGTAACACCCAAGGTCACTGTAAGTGGTAAGTTGAGCAGGCGGATTGTACAGATTTAGAGACGCAGAGGGGCGGAGAGCGCAAGAGGGTACAGAAACTTGGATGAGTTGGGAGATGTAAGAGGGAGTGATATTATGCAGAGCCTAGGGCTGCTTGATTATGGCAAAAATGATAATCACAATTATTTTTGATTGAAATTGAGATCACGATTATTAAGACGATATTTATTTACCATTAATAACAAAAATATTACTGAACAATCATTGAATAGTGGCTTTTAAAGATTGTCAAAAAATAAAAATGTGCAAATATTGATAACAACAAGACAGTGCAAATGTTTGCAACTTAAAAAAAATTCAAATGTAAACATCTGAATTCAACACTCTGCTGTATAATAATTATACATATAATATTCAAATATCAAGGCAAGTTGTACAGCTATGCACTGTTATATCAAACTGAGGCCTGTAGATTTAGTTTTGCTGCCTGAAACCAAACTCTGAAAGTATACATTTTTTAAAGAAATAAATATTAACTGAAAGAACGTTGAGAGGGTTTTTTTCCTCTCTGCTCTTTCATAGGGGTGGGAATTTAGAACCAGTTCCAACAGAACAATTCCATCGGAATTGTTCATCTCCAACTTCTTCAATTCTTCACTTTTCTCTTGTTTCTGGTTTTTACAAAATTTTGCGTCGCAGATGGGGCAAGTGTTGCGTCCACACCCAAACCTCTGCAGTCTTAAAAGACAAACGCGATGAACTCACAACGAACTCCGGAGGAAAGGAGCTACAGCAGTTTGGCATAGTGGCCCAGTGGTTCGGCCCAGCGGTTTGGTCCAGATGATGTGCCGGCTCCGTCTGGACCGAACCTTGTCGTCCCCCCTCGCTCACGCTGTACAGACCGGAGCAGGTTGTTGAACAGCTGTTGGAAAAGTGAGCACCACTAGCTGCATGCTGTAAGAGGAGCGCTTGATTTGCCACCGGATTAAACCGCGAGGGAGGAGTTAATAATCGGCTCAGTCAGTTTTAATGATCATGTAAAACCCAGATCATAATCACGATTAAAATTTGGTTACTTGAGCAGCCCTAGCAGAGCCTTAAATGTAAGAAGAAGCAGTTTGTAAATAATCCTAAATTTTAGCGGCAGCCAATCAAGCTGTCGAATAACAGAAGTAATGTGAGCAGTAACAGGAGTTCTCGTAACAATACGAGCCACAGCGTTCTGAACTAACTGAAGTTTATGTAGAGACTTTTGCGGTAGGCTGAAAAGAAGCGAGTTGCAATAGTCCAATCAGGACATGACCAAACTATTCACTCACTAAGATAGCAGCAGCATGTTTGGAGAGAGAGGGACGGAGACGATTTATATTGTGGAAATGAAAAAAGGCTGAACCTGGAAAAGCAGCATGTTGTCACCAAGGCTCTTAACCTGCACCAAACAGGAAACCGAGGTATTCTCACAGGTTAAGGAGAAGCTGCCAGCCTTCCCCAGGGCAGATTTCATACCCATGAGGAGCACCTCAGTTTTTTTAGGGTGAAGTTGGAGGAATATATTGGAAAACCAAGACCTGAGTTCTGTCAAACAATCAATGAGTGTAACTGGTGGAAGAAGAGCAGATGGAGAGGTGGAAACATAGAGCTGAGAATCATCAGCATAACAATGAAACTTGTGATTGAA
>SSNR01001677.1:0-13020 GCA_006937965.1 Callopanchax toddi
CACACACACTGTATTCCCTGTTTCATCATAAAATAAAGACCACAAGATGCCATAATCTCCATGACAGAACAGCTGACAGCCTGTCTCAGCGTCATTCAGAGGTTACAGCGTGAGCGGCTTTACTTTCACATTCAGAGATTCACCTCAAAGGTTCACTGGTTCAGCAGAACGAGTTTAGAAAAGACAAGCGGTTCCTCGTGTACACTGAATACAAACGTCACGTGGTTAATCGCGTGTTTAAAAAATGAACAGCGTTCAAAGGAATTCACGTTAACGCTGACGGTCCGATTTATTTAAAATAGTTTTCACAGAATAGCAAAACTGCCGACTCAGCACACAGTTTAGGACACAGATCAGTTCTTTTTAAATCTAGTTTCTCACATTGTCCAAATACGGACATTAAACAGAACTCACCTCGTCTCTTTTATCACTCCTATCAGACCCCAGACCCCGTCTGCTCCTCTTTTCAGCTAATCTCCTTCATGTTTTGTGGTCAAAAAGTTTTTGTCAAGCGACGATTTTCATGTATAATCCACCATGACGACGTGTTTGGTTCAGAACAGCTTTCCACCACTCGTGTCATACTTTAGGAAACTGATTTGCTCGTATTTTAGCCGTAAAATCTGATGGAAACCGACCGGAGTTTAGCAGCTCTGAGCTCAAAAACCGGAAGTAAACACAGCTGGATGCAACGGGATTGGTCAAAGAAGATGACGAAATCCGACAAAAACAAAGATGATTGGTCAAATTTGCGGAAAAGTTGCGGTGATTGGTGAAAATTGCAAGGCTGCAACAAAGTTGAGGTAAATGGTTGAATTTGCGTTAATAGTTGCGATCGCAACATCGCAACTTCCTGGAGGGTCTGAAGAAGGGATTATTTCCAATACATTTCTTGGTAGCTGCCAATCGTCAAATCCTGCGTCTTTTGCCAATTTCACCCATAACAGAGACGGTTGACATGTAGGCCAAACTGGTCACAGTGACAGGAATTTGACAGAGCTATGAAGTAGGATTTTATTCAAAATCCGAGCAAAATATCAATTGTCTGTGGTGAGGGAAGAATTGCTTTGCCAACAATGTTCACAGTGGTGTCAAAGTACTATTAATAAAAGGAGGAATTAGTTCTTTGATACAGTATTTTGAAAATCTTCTAATACACTCTAAAAAGTAAAACCATCATTTACTTAATTTTTTTGGTGTAACATTTTACACTCAAGAATTTTGAGTAGATTGCAAACAATTATATTAAGTAAAAGCCAACTTTATCAATATAATTGTCTCCAATCTACTCAAAATTCTTGAGTGTAAAAATGTTACACCCAAAAACCTTAAGTAAATGATGGTTTTACTTTTTAGAGTGTAGGGTATTATGGATCATTTAGTACCTGTACAAATAGAATGAGCACATTGTTTGTACTGCCAGCAGTAAATCAGACATATTTCTGTTGGGTGTTGAACTCTTTCAAGGTCCAAGGAAGAGATATTAGTGTAGTATAATGGAACGTTACACTAGTATATACAGTTATTGTTTATATGCTGTAACAGAAAGGCTGGGAAGATTGAGGTATAGGGACTACAGTGATGTGGTTCCTGTTCTAGAATGTCATGGTGAAGAAAGAGAGCCAAGCTGTAAGGAAAAGTTCTCGTTATACCAGCCCATGTACACTCCACCCCTCTCCTTTGGTCATGATCCGTGGATAGTGACAGCAAGAATCAGATTGTTAAAACCAGTAGATGAAACAAACATCTTAAAGTTACAAAGGAACCCGTTCAGGAGGTTTGGGTATTTAGAAAGAACGGATGGAATCAACTTGAACTTTTCTTGTCATTCTTTCAGGTGGAATACTACTTCCTGTCTCAGTATGTGTCTGCAATGGAGACGCCATTTCGTCATGTGATCCATGGCCGTGGCAACCACACTCTAAGTGCTCTCGCTAAACACCTGGCTCTTCTGACCTCTGACCCCGTTCGGTTTGAGGAGAGCCGTTTCAGACGACAGCTGGCTCTGTTCACCTGGACGCTGCAGGGAGCCGCTAATGCACTGAATGGGGATGTGTGGAGCATACACAACACACACACCTACACACACTGACAAACACACACAAGCTGTTAAACATAACTTACACACACACTTAAACAGGACTTGTGTATCTGATCATAACAAAGCACATGCACATTCTTAGCTGACTATCATGAGGGGAGTAAACGCTGCAGGATGAACTGGTGCCCTCCGAAACCAGGATGAGACACAAAAAACAAACAGCAGAATCAGAACTGGACTATTCTCTGATGCAATGAACCGTGTATTTAATATTTGTCTTTTAGATAGTAGACAATAGGGCTGCACATCTCTCTGTGATAAACGATTCGATATGCATCTAGATACACAGCTTACGATTCGATTCAAAAATGATATCCTTTTATTACAGATCGATTCGGTTCAAATGTAATCGAATCGATTCGATACAGTGTAAAAACAAAACGATTTGATTCTACAGTTAATATTCTCTTGTAGATATTTTATAAAATAAAGAAACCAATTCTGTTAAAGTGTAAAGTGACAGTACATTTTCTGTTTAAATATGTAAACGATGTAAACGAACACATATCCCAATGCATTGTGGCTTTATGACCCTGGTAAAAGAACAAAACTGAGCAACAAAATCACATGTCAATGTATTTATTTTTAGACATGGACCAAAAAAGTAGCTGAATTGTTGGATGGGAACTAGAAATAACAAAGTGCAAAATCTCAGCCTGAGAATAGTGCTTTGAACACTAGAGGTAGGTAACATAGGTGTAACATTTCAATGTAAACAAGTTACACATCTATAAATAAACCGGGTAATGTACTGTAACAACAACCTTATGATTACTCCTGGTAGTCATCTCAAATTGTAGCCTCAGGCCTGAGAAGCCAGAGTGGAAGAACAAAGCAGCGACCAGATTCTTATCTCAACAATCCTTAACACAGAGACAAGAGATTTATGTTAAAAAAGATTAGGGAGAATATAAAATAAATCAAAATGCTGCTTTTTGACCTGAGAAAGGTAATCCTATATCCAAAGTGCTGTCCTACATATTATGTCCTCTCCTCATTTGCAGTTAAACCTGATTGACAAGTCAATCTTTCATCTCACACACACAGTAAAGTAGTTCACTTACTGTACAGTATGCCTGTGCATTTTCCCTGTTATTTTATTCATCACTGCTCTCTGTTTGTTTGGAGGGCAGATTTTTCTTAAGGACAATCAGCTGATCCACATGCTCATGTTTGAGTAGGCTGCGTTTTGTGGAAGCAATGTCTCCTGCAGTACTGAACACCCGTTCAGATGCCACACTGGTGGCCGGGATGCAGAGGTATCTTTTAGCGAGAGATGACAAGTCCTGCTGCTGTTTCCACCACTGTAGTGGTTTTTTTTTTTTTGCAAAGGCAATGGATCATGCTCTCTGTACCTCTTGACTTGTTCATTGGCCTTGTCTCTTACAGATGTAGCTGCCATCCTCACTTCAAAGTCTTTTCCCAAGAGTTGGTCCAACGCTGACATTTTTTTCTTTTTGACAGGAGGGTCATAATCTGAAATGGAAAACAATTACCATATATTACTGACTTTGTTTGCCATGCCTTACTGGTGTTTTTCTTTGTACCTGACTTTATCAAATCATGTATCTTCCTCTGATATTCTGAATGAATTACACTCATGCACATATACGTAAAAGTTGTCATCATCATTAATAAACCATTTCTTTGCATGTCAATTCTCATTATATGTTGTTTTAGTAGTGTAATAGTTTATAGCTGCAGCATAAGTTTAAGCTAGTGTCAACTCTTTCTTGACCACATGTTATAAAATGCACAAACCTTCTGGCTCATGTTGGGTCTGGGGTGCATCAGTGCTGATGTCCAGATCTCCAAGTGCAGGTTCAGTTTGCAGTGGGCCTCTCTGGACTGGATCCGCTGTTGCCTACAAGTAAAATATAAAAGACAGTTAGTGTAGTGTACAAAACCAAACAAACAGTAACAGCAGTCACAATAAATCTAATGAAAACTGCAAATGACCGTAGACCAGGGGTCCCCAACCTGATCGACCGGTCGACCGCTGAAGGATGACTGGTAGATCGCGTGACAGTTCTCCCCCCCACCCCCCGGGGAACGAGTTACAATGACAGTAGTCGTGCCACAAAACCTACGTTAAAATGTCACACAGTGGGGAAATCGGTGCATTTTTTTCTTTAATTTTCTTTGCATGTTTTTGTTTACTTAGTTTTGCTTTCGCATGATTTTTTGATTTGCATTTTTCCCCATCTGTGAACCCCCGACACACGGGTCTGTGTGAAGTGGGGTGATTGGTTGACGAGGCGCAGGTGAAGCGCATGAACTGATTGAGCACCTGTTTTAAAAGAAGCTGGAATGGGAGGACAAGGTGCCCACAAGCAGAGGAGACAGACTGAAAAAACAGGACAGAGAGAACAAGGAGGGCACACGCTGGAGTGAAATGCGCAAGTTTGAGTATGGCGTGGATGGCCGGTGAGGAGGCACGGTGCGCGCGTCTGTCCCTCGGGGAGCGCTGAAGAGAATGTGGAGCCACACGTCTCAGAAGCGTTGTCCCAGGAGGGGACCAGAGGGAGAGACGAGGTGCACATTGTAACCGGGAGAGGACCCGCGCAGTCAGGCTGGTAACGTTGCTAGGCAACGTGACGTGTCCGGGAAGTGACGGCCGTCTCGGAGCGTGGCTGAGGACCGGGTGCGCATCGGCAGACGCCAGAGGAGCACTCCGGTGGAACTGTGCAGTGCCAAGGCGGACCGATGGCGTGGTGGCTCCCATGGCCCTCTCTGGAAGTCAACAGTTGACTCCTAGACTGGTTCTCTATTCTGGGACTTTATTTTAGCTAGCTTTTATTTAACTTGCCTTTTTTTAACCTAGTTTTATGACTACACTCTTTAGAGATTTTATTTGGAGGTTGGAATAAATTGCCATCAATTCCAGCATGATACCTGTGTGTCTGTGCTTTCGGGCTCTTGTTTAAGGAATGGTGTCTTCGTTCAGAACAAGCCCCCCACCCCGGATGAGTGGGTAGATCGCGTGGACCTGCCCATTATACAAGTAGCTCCTGTGGCGACAAAGGTTGGGCACCCCTGCCGTAGACTAATAGAATGCACTGTAATTAGTGGGTTGCATATAAAAAGGAATAAAGTAGAAATTATATAAATTTAGCCAAAAGTAGAGATTTTGACTGTACCGCCCGACAGCGATTACACATTTTGATGTCATCAAGCTGTGCCTACACATACCTTGTACCAGAAATGCAAGGAGGATAAATACTGATGTTCAGCGTTTGTCTTTACACTAGATATTGCAAGTTTAAAATGTGTTTTTCATTTAACGAAAAAGAAACCTATTGAATTTTAAGCATTTTTCATTCAAATATGTGCAGGTTTATTTTTGTGTAATATTACATTTATAAATAAGCAACCAGGAAAGCAAACATTTTTTAATATTATTTTCATAATATTTAGCTTTTATTAATTTAAAATGTCTTCATCTTTACGTTTTGAAAAGTTTTGTGTTGCAATATTTTGAAAAAAAAATCTAATATTTTTTAAATGCATTTTGCACAATAATTTTGTGCATTTTGTGTTGAGTACATGATGTTGTGTTGGGGAGTGTACCTTGTTATGCAGGGATGTAGCTTCTGCTGTTATGCTTGTGAATGTCCGCTCAGCATCATGGTCCATCAGGAAGGGCAGAGACTTGAAGCGAGGGTCCAGAGCTGCTGCAGTGAAGAAGAGATCATCCAGGCCAGTGTAGCGTTTCTTCATGTCATTTCTGAAGGCTTGTTTCATCTCTCTGATTCCCGCTGAGTCTTCATCTGCTGCTTCAAAGTTCTTAATAAGCTTCACTCTGATAGGGGAAATCACTGAGAGTGTGGGCCGCTTGTCTTCACAAGTTTGACTGGTGCCATCAGCTTGACAATGTCTTCAATATCGCAGAAGTCTTTGTCCTTAAGAGTGTTAACCTCTTCTCCTCTGCTGAGATCCCTGGACATGAGTGCAGCAGGAATGGCAGGCTGTTGTTCCAGTACACGTTCAAGCATATTCTGGGTACTGTTCCATCTGGTGGACACGTCTTGGATGAGTTTGTGGATAGGCAAGGCCAGTTGTTTCTGTGTGTCTTGTAAAATTTCTGCTGCCCTGACACTGCGATGAAAAAAGCCAACCACTCTCCTCACCCTTCCCAGCAACCTTGCTACTGTGTCCACTTTGAAGGCTTTCTGTGTGGCCAGATTTATAGTGTGTGCAAAGCACATGAGGTGAGGGCTCATCTCTGCTTCCACGCCAGCTAAGACCATGTTTGTGGCATTGTCAGTCACCAGGGCTGGCTCTTTATCAAGAAGGTTCCAGTCAGCACATGCCTGTTTCAGAAGAGCACCTACAGTACATTCTTCCCAGTGTGGGATCCTTTGAATGCCCCGGTCTGTAAGACATGAACATTTAAATTCCAATCCGGAGCGATGTGGTGTGCCGTGATAAGACTCGGTCGCACAGGACGTCCAAGCGTTGGTTGTTATTGCCATTCATTCTGCATTTGCCAGTTCTTTTTCAACTTGGCTCTTAACTTGGGCATATAATGCTGGCATACACGTGTTGGTCATATGATTTTGGGACGCCATCTTATATCTGGGTTCTAATGTATGAATCAAATCCTGAAATCCTTCCCACTCGACTATATTGTAATGACATAACACCTTGGCAATAAAACGCGTTATTGACACCGTGATTTCCTTAGCGCGTGCTGAATTGTGGCCAAGTTGCTGAAAAAAGTAAAAAATGTCTTTCCCAGTTTTGGGCTGTGTGCCACTGCTTCCTGCATGCTCCGGCTTGCTGAACTCACCATACTCTTGACCGTGTTTCCTCTTTGCATGTCGGTCCAGATTTGTAGTGCTGCCAGTATAAGTTAGCGATGCTCTACACAGTTTACAAATAGCATGGCTTCTGTCGAGCTTCCCGTCCTTCTTATAAAATCCGAAAACGGTCCACACTTTGGATTTCTGTTTCCCCGGTGCGTTGAAAATATGTCTCGGTGTATTATCACCTCCATCGTTCAGGCTGACGCTGTCGTTCTTTTTCTCCATTTTCCTTGTTGTTTATCACTCATGCTACTAGCTACAGCTACTAGGCAGCTAACGAAGTTTCGAGGGCAGCTTAAGATCTTGTGTTGTTTTAGAGATGCTGGTGAACAGATCTATGGAACAGATGCCGCCAACCAATTCCAAGTCTCGCGATACCCGATCCATGACTCTACAACCGATTCATCTAGGAATTCATGGATAATCCCTATTGATTGAGGAGGCTGCTACCAGTGCAGCCATATCTCTCACTTGTTGAAATGAATATCCGGTCACATCGGTTTATCTTTCACAACCCTACCGGCCACCCAATCTGCCACAATGGTCAGTCGGTCAGTCAAGCCCAGATCCCCCCGTATGCAGTGGTCCCCTGCGAGAGGCCTGTAACCCCACTGTGAATTACCTGTGTTCCAGGGGCACTCATCCCAGCCAACTGAGCGATGCTCTGAGACCTGTGCAGCCTGACCTGTATCACCAGAAACCTCCAAATCTCCCACAGACACGATATACAGATACTTTACCGTCCCCATGATATAGTCAAGCATCTGGGAGCATTAAATACTATATTGTAAGAAATCCCAAAAATGTAGACTTTATTGACACAATGTTTCTCCATATAACTGATGAAAATATTCACTTCTTCCTCCTCAGCTGTTGACTGAGAGTCCACACAATGCTTGACATGGAGTGCTAGGATATGCAGGGACATGCTTTCTTTGCACACTTGACAAACAGCCTTTGGCATGGTTTGGAATTCAGGTGCATCAGATGGAAGGGGAGTAAGATCTAAATCATGCTGCAGGGGAACTATATACAAGACGGTCTTTCCTGCACCTGAAACACTGCAGACCAGTCTTCCTGTGTACCCATCTGAATCAGAAGGAATTGCTGCAAGTTTCTTTCTCCCTTGACCACCTACTTACACAGATGAGAGTTTTTAAAATACAGTTCAGTGTCATCTAAAAAAGAAAAATATAGTTGACACCTGTGGCTTTGTGCAACAACCATCCTTCCGCTCCATCCATTTTGGGATATTCTTCAGTGATAGTTTTAGTAATCTAAAGCAGAAAAAATGTGTAACCCACACACAGTTATAACACTTTAATCAGTACTTGCATATATTAAGTAATGCTATTATATCAATCATCATTTGAGACGTTGGTTACGTACCGTGACCCCAGATTCTATGAGTATAGGCGCAGCCCTTTAATGGCTATCGCTTTGGGAATCCCCTCGCGCCAGTGCGCGCCACTGAAGCCTTTAGTCCACGCCCACCCATTGTGGGCCTCACCCTATAAAACACCCCCAAAAAGGGTGAACGGCTCCCAAATAACAAGACGATTTTTCTTAAGTCATTCAGGAACCAGTGAGGCCCAGGTATTAAAGGGCTGCGCCTATACTCATAGAATCTGGGGTTACAGTACGTAACCAACGTTCTATTTCGTATAGGCTTCGCCCTTTAATGGCTATCGCTTTGGGTAAAGGGCGAAGCAGGATATAGTCAACGCCTCACTGGGTCCGGTCGAAAAAACCCACAGGAGGCCTAATATCCCATCCAATAATGACATAAGCCAGTCTCCCAGCATGCGTAATTACGCATCAGGAAAAGACAAAAAATTAAGTTAGAATGTACAAAGGGACATCTAACTCAATAGGAGACTGGCGGCTCGGAAGGCGTGACAGGAATAAATACACCTCCATTCGTTAGATAGGATGGAGCAGAAGATCACAGCGTCACTCCGACAGAGCACTCAGAACTGAATGAGTCATGGAGGAGCTGGACACGTCACGCAGATAAAAACGAACAAATGAACATGGTGAGGTCCAAGAGGCGGCCGTGCAGATATCCTGCACTGACAGTCAGCTCCATGCAGAGCTGCAGAGGACGAAATTCCTCTGGTGGAGTGCGCTCTGTCCCTCCGGAGGGTCTAGACCCGAGGAGGTGTAGGCTTGAGAAATAGCTTTGCACAGCCAGTGTGAAAGCCACTGGGTAGACAGAGGAAGACCCATAGAGCGTTCTCTAAAGTGCACAAATAAACGCTGAGAACGATGCAGAGTAGCTGTGCGCGTGACGTATAGCAAGAAAGCGCGCGCACAGGGCAGAGAAGATGAGATCTGGCATCCTCCTCCGAATTATGCGGAGGAGGGAAAACCCATCCAGTGTTATGACTCTGGATCTGTAAGAACTGGTGATGCTCTTAGGTGTAAAAACCAGATTGGGGTGTAAGGCAGCCGAACTGCCGTCTCCCCGTATCTGAAGGCAGGACGGAGCCACAGATGGTGCAGACAGATTGCTGCAGGGCGTCAAGGCCAACAGCAGGGCTGTCTAAGTGACAGAAATTTCAGTTCTGTCTGATCCAAAGGCTCAAACGGAGCTGTAGTCAGTGCACGTAAAACAGCATTAGATCCCACTGAGGGACTAATGAACGCGTCACCGGCCGGCGTCTGCGCATGCCTTCCAGAAAACGCTTCATCAGCGGGTGACTGAACACCGTTCTGTCACCAAAACCCTCATGACAGGAGGAGATCGCTGCAGCGTATGTTTTGACTGTACTGAAGGCCAGGTTTCTGTCCATCAGTAGCTGAAGGAAAGACAATATGTGAGCTAGGGGTCAGGAAATGGGGTCCACACCCTTCTCCGCACACCAGCGCTGAAAAGCTGTCCATTTGGATGCGTAAAGCGCTACAGTGGAATCAGCGCACGCACCCTGAATGGTGCGCACCACTTCCTGGGAGAGGCCCAGCCTCTCTAACCGTTCTCGTTCAGCGGTCAGACCCAGAAGTGCTGGCCTATTATCGGATAGCTCCTGATCGAACCCTCCGCTTGGGAGAGAGCATCCTCTCTCCACGGCAGCTGCCACGGACGGCCTGACAGCAGCTGTTGCAGGCACGGAACCCATGAAGCGCTCGTGCGCTCTGGAGCTATCAGAATCACTGACAGTCGTTCCTCCCGTATCCGAGCCAGGAGGCGGGGGATCCGGGGAAAAGCATAAAGCTTCGTTCGTGGTCATTGATGGTGAGCGAAGGCATCCACTCCCAGAGGTGGATCATCCCGTGGGCTCAGCGAAAACCAAAGGTCGCATTGTGCGTTCTCGCGGGCAGCGAAAAAATCCACGTCCGTTTTGCCAAATCTGGCACAAATCTGACGGATCAGTTCGGGGTGCATTTATTGATTACAAAAAATTGTATATGGTCAAGTTTGCTATCACAGATAGTTTAGAAACTTACCGGTATCCGAAAACTGGAGGCAACAAATATTGTGACGGGCCGGTGGAGCAGCAGGTGTGCGTTAATGGACAACCTTACAAAAAAAGAAACGCCAGACTATAAATACTATGTAATGTTTAGGAATTAAAATACACATTTAAAAATGTTTGGCTACTTATCAGCTACCTATGCTGAAAATGTCAGATATTTTTGGGATGGAGGCTATCTAGCTAGAAATCTTAATAAAAGTTCCCAAAATAACAAAAAATACCCAAATAAATAAACAAAAATTTTTTAGAAGGGGTGAGCCGAATGCTTGTTTCAGACGAGTAATCGTTACGGATAAAGCATACAGGGAGTGCAGAATTATTAGGCAAATAAGTATTTTGACCACATCATCCTCTTTATGCATGTTGTCTTACTCCAAGCTGTATAGGCTCGAAAGCCTACTACCAATTAAGCATATCAGGTGATGTGCATCTCTGTAATGAGAAGGGGTGTGGTTAGGGCTGAAACGATTCTTCGAGTACCTCGAATAATTCGAGTACAAAAAAGCCTCGAGGCAAATTATCTGCCTCGAGGCTTCGTTTAATTCATATTTAATTAATTCATGGCTTTGCAATCGCCCGTGGTCATGTTTCACCCGGACCGAAATAAGTGGCGCACATACACACTGCAATGAATGCACACGCGAGTAGCGAATGTAACTTAAATTGATCTTAAGCCATGGTGGACAACTAGACCGTACTATTACTACTAGTACTGGACCGGCACAGACTGAAAGACGTCGGTAGGTACCGGTAGCGAAAAAACACGGTGCCGACTTTGGTACTGAGATGCTTCATTTATCCGCTTGCGCAGCTACACGGATGGAGACACAGGTGAGACGGAGGAGCAGAGAGCCCCTCCCCTCCCTCTCAAAACACCGTAGCGTGTTGCGGGTTAAAAATTCCGAAAAACTCTGTTTCGCCGCATTTTGGAAAGGTAAACAGGAACAGAGCAAAATGAAACATATGCTATGAGATTTGTGCCGCAAAAAACAGGCATTCCAGCAATTAGTCGAAGCCACGCATCAAATATGGAATTAACTTGCTGCTGCAGCACTTTCACTTCAGTCCGACTGAATAAAATGTGTGAGGGGAAGACAGTGACATAACATAAAGTTCCGAGGTAAGCAATAAATACCAGTAATAATAGTAAATGCACTTATATGCCACAAAACCATGGTTTACAGGGAGTGCAGAATTATTAGGCAAATTAGTATTTTGACCACATCATTCTCTTTATGCATGTTGTCTTACTCCAAGCTGTATAGGCTCTAAAGCCTACTACCAATTAAGCATATCAGGTAATGTGCATCTCTGTAATGAGAAGGGGTGTGGTCTAATGACATCAACACCCTATATCAGGTGTGCATAATTATTAGGCAACTTCCTTTCCTTTGGCAAAATGGGTCAAAAGAAGGACTTGACAGGCTCAGAAAAGTCAAAAATAGTGAGATATCTTGCAGAGGGATGCAGTACACACTCGGCTGCAAACCTCCCCAGCAAGAGCTGTAGGTCAGAGCCTGATGAAGCTAGGAGGACCACATCATCTGCAAAAAGCAGAGACGAGATTCTCCTGTCACCAAACTCAACACCCTCCACACCACGGCTGCGCCTAGAAATCCTGTCCATAAAGGTTATGAACAGGACCGGTGACAAAGGGCAGCCCTGGTGGAGTCCAACCCTCACTGGGAACAGGTCCGACTTACTGCCGGCTATGCGGACCAGACTCACACTCCTCTAGTACAGGGACTGAATGGCCCTTAACAAAAGACCATCAACCCCGTACTCCTGGAACGCCCCCCACAGGGTGCCCCTGGGGACACGGTCATAAGCCTTCTCCAAATCCACAAAACACATGTGGATTGGTTGGGCAAACTCCCATGACCCCTCCATCACCCTAGCGAGGGTAAAGAGCTGGTCCACAGTTCCACGACCAGGACGAAAACCACATTGCTCCTCTTCTATCTGAGGTTCAACCATCGACCGGACCCTCCTCTCCAGTACCCTGGAGTAGACCTTTCCAGGGAGGCTGAGGAGTGTGATCCCCCTTAAGTTGGAACACACCCTCTGGTCCCCCTTCTTAAAAATGGGAACCACCACCCCGGTCTGCCACTCCACAGGAACTGCCCCCGATGACCACGCAATGTTGCAGAGACGTGTCAACCATGACAGTCCTACAACATCCATAGCTTTGAGATACCCAGGTTGGATCTCATCCATCCCGGGGCTCTGCTTCTGCGTAGTTGTTTGACTACCTCAGCAACTTCTGCCCCAGAGATTGGACAGTCCGTCCCCAGGTTACTTGTTAAATTTAGAATTTATTTTAAAATCCTGACTCTAACTTTCAGGTCCCTACATGGTCAAGCTCCTGTTTATGTCACTGAACTGATAAAGCCGTACGCTCCAACCCGAGCTCTCAGGTGGCCACTAGCTTGCCTTGTTCCTAACAAATGTTCCAGACTGAGTGTTCTGCTTATCCATTACTGGTAAAGCAATATTTGCTCATACATTCTTCACACAAGATCACAAAAATCAAGTTGAATTTGTTCAGTGATTTTAAAACATGTTTCTGTTTAGAGGTTTCTAACGTGTTAGGAAAATAAAAGAAATCTTAACACATCTTGTTTTATTTTTGTTT
>SSNR01001684.1:0-12946 GCA_006937965.1 Callopanchax toddi
CTCCTCGAACTTATTATTGAATGTTTCAATAGAGAAACCTTACATAAACAAGCGCGTATATACACACAGGTGATCACAAGGTGCTCACATAAAGACGACTCAGGTGTTTTCAGACACATTGACTGGGGCTGTGGTTGGCACTGAACTCTCTTGAACTGGTGTATACGTATAGATTTGAAGAATATCACAACTGTTGTGTATTCATATGCTGTTTGTTGCTGTTGTATCTTTTCTCCTGTTTTGTTTGTTTGTGCTTTATTTACAGGTCTAGAAGTGGACTCTTCACGTCTCTTGTTCTCTTCTTTTTCTGTTTACTTTCTCCCCCATCCCTCTTTCTGTACCCTTCCCTTCACTTTCAGGCTCCGTGTCCAATCAACCATAAAAATATTCTAATAAAGATTTTGGGGGTTATATTTAAACAAAAATCAGGAGGAGTTTTATAGCAGTGGCTGTAACCTCTCACCTGAAACAGCAACACTGTTGGGCTTGTTTTGGCACTCAGACATTATTCTGTTTGCTCCACAGCCGGACAGGACACGGGGTTAAAAAAAAAAAATAATAAAAATAAAAATAATAAATAAATAAATAAATGGAGCCAGTTGGTTCTCAGGGTCTCTGATTACTGGTGTTGTTCACCAACACATTCAGATGTCATGAAACCTCTGACCTTAATAAGGCTGATTCTGATTGGATGAACTTGAACTGAGCTCCAGCAGCTGAATAGAGCAACAATAAATGTTGTTCTCTTTGACAACCAGTAACTGCTGCAGACTGAAAGACTTTGAGGACAAATGTCTCTGAGTCCAGTCAGCTGAGGCAGGAGGCTCCGCCCATTCTGATCCTGGATAAGCTGGAGGTTTCTTCCTGTTCAAAGGGACTTTTCCTTTCTACTGTCGCCCTCCTACTGTGCTGCTCAGAATGCTTTGAAGTCCAGATTCAATCCAACCTGCTGGTTCAACAATCAGCTGAAATCTGGACCTGATATCAGGATTTGTTGTTTCTTGTCTGATGCTTTCAGGTGACTTTAGTTGTAAACTGCTCAGATAGAAATCAACTGAATTGAATTGGACCGTTGCTGAGTTGAATCCAAACTAGTGAAATAGACGGTTGTAGCTCAGATGGTCACCATAAAACAGGGGTCATAAACTACATTTGTTTAAGGGCCAGAATTTTCCCAGCAGACACTGTGAGGGCCAGAAGGTCTTGTAAAATTAAATAAAATTGAAATTATTGAAGTCCTTCCCACTGCCTCTTTTCATTCAACTTTGTATTGTAAATTTATGAGTTCCTCCACAACAGCCAGCATGCACTCCTTAAAACCCTCAGCATCAAAAAATGGCTTGTTCTGCTTGGAGTGCATCCAGGCAGCCTGCAGAGATGACTTGTTGACCTTTCTTGTTTAGTTCAAGTTTGGGCAATACCGTATTGACCTGAATATAGGACTACCCCGATTAAAAGATGACTCTCCCTTTTCCAAGAATAATCTTCAGAAAAAAAATTGAATTAACCTTTTTAAAGAAACTATTTTATTGACATTTTGAGAAAGCAATTTAAATAATACCTTAATTACAGACATTTTATTTTCCTATTAATTCAATCACAAAGATCTGTAATGCATATTCTAGTGTGTGGGGTTGTATCAGGAAAGACACTAGAGATACTGAACAAAAACTGAGCAAACAAAAATCATAGTAATCTAAACTGTCAGAACTTTGCTCATGACATGTCAGATCAAAAGTCTGCATGAGGCTTTTACTCACAGTCCTCTGATCAGCTGAGCTCACACAGTCGTCCCGTCTCCTCCCACAGAACGTCATCGCCATGATACGTCATCTTCAGATATTTTACTCCATAACTCCATATTTCGTGGCTGTTTGACAGCTGTTTGACGCCTCTGCTGCATTGACCACCATTATCTTAAAATTTGAGTCAAAACTCTGCCTCAGTTTTCTATTAACTCATCACTTTTAACCCAGTCTTTTGGGGTCGGCGTCAGCTTTGCTTTTTACAAAACGCTGAAGTCCTCTGCCGCTGCGGTCGAGTAATGACCTCGAATATAAAGGCTACTTCACACTGACTGTGTTGTGGACTCCGAAAGGATTAAAATACATTGAGTTCAATCAGAGCCTTCACACTGGCTCCGGTGTGGCTGTGAAGTGGCTGCGGAGCAAAGTAAACTTTCCGCAACAAGTCTATATTTTCCAGACGCCGCATGCGGATCTTAATCAAGTTAAAGACATTACGTGCACCAGACAGGAAGTGAGACGCTAGCGGGCGAGGTGCATCCGGTATTTTTCAACATAAAACCTTTAGCTAAAACCTTTGCTAAAGTTAACACAATTTGGATATTTAAAAGACAAATAAACAACATAAGACTTAACGGCCATATAGGGAGTTTAACAGCAAAAGAGCAATTTCTGAATCCAACGTACCACAGCTCCTCCAAACACACCTCGACACGTGGTACAAATCTTTCCTGACCCAAACTCAGACTCTGCCTTAGTATCAAACCATCTGACCTCAGTGTTTCCAGTTGACAGTGAGGACTCTTCAGGTCACCAGACAGCAGCTCGATTCCTGAATCTGTCAGGTTGGAGTCCCTCAGGTCCAGCTGTCTCAGAGTGAAGGACTGGGAGGAGAGAAATGAACTCACAGCTGATACATTTTCATCTGAAAGGTTCCAGACACTCAACCTGAAGAGGAGACAGAGATGAGAACATAGATGTGAAAAATGAGTCTGACTTTTTGATGACAAGAGCAGAAAAAGCCTCTTCCCAGATGCTGTGAGGTGATTGGACTGTAAACCTGTCAATCACTGCTGTGTCTCTGAAAATGAACCCACTGAAGATGCATCAATGGAGGGAACCTGTCTGGAGAACAACTGAAACATCAGAAAATATTTCAGAGCAGCAGAGAAACCTGACCTGAGAGTTTCCAGTTTGCAGTTTGGACTCTTCAGTCCATCAGACAGAGGCTTCACTCCTGAATCCTGGATCCTCAGGTCCAGTTCTCTCAGACTGGAGGACTGGGAGCTGAGAACTGAGGACAGAGCTTCACAGCTTTCCTGGGAGAGGAGACAGTCACTCAGCCTGAAGAGGAAACAGGAAGATCATCAGTAGTTTGTAACTTTCATAACAAGTCAAAGAGATTTCAGGATGTGACGGACAGTCTAGTCTCTGTTTAGCTCAACCTAACATGTATTACTGCTAGACATGATTTAAAGCTTTTAAAACATTTTTTCTGACTGTTTCTGGCCTTAAGAGGCAGAGAAGATGAGCTTCAGTGAGTTTGTAATAAGATATACAGATGAGGGCAAAGATCTTAAATCTGTAACTGGGGTTACTGTGAGTATCGCGCCACCGACGGTCAGTGAACGCACCGTTGCACCTGTCTGGCATTTCCATGTGATTGCGCGTATTTTATAAAGACGGGTGTGTGTGGGCGTGAAGGTCAGATGTTTGGAGGTGAGCAGGGCTGGTGCACGGTTGATATATTGGATTAAGCCGACGGTTCGCTGAGACGGCAGGTTCTGGTGCAAGTGGATGTCGACCTATGTCCCTGCTGCTCAATTTATGTGGTTAGATCTGTCTTATCCTGCACGATTTATGCTGTTAGATCTGCGTTATTCTGCTCCAGTGCAGGTTTAGGGAGCCTGCTCAAATGCTGATCACACTGCCGGTCTGTTTAGCTCCTAGTTGGAGTGGGCGGGGTGTGAGGTAGAGCTAAGTTTGGGCGCAGGAGTTATTGCTTCCAGTTATCTATTTTTAGAGGGTTATTAGGTGTTTAGGGGTTGTTGTCTGGGTTTCTGTTATATTCTTTTTGTTTCCCTAATTGCGTTTCCTTTTCCAGGGATATAGTCGGGCGGTGGAAGGAATACTTCAGTGAGCTCCTCAATCCAACCGATGCACATTCTGAGGAGGAACCAGTGCTGGGAGACCTGGGGATGGACTGTCCAATTTCTAGGGCAGAAGTCGCTGAGGTAGTCAAACAACTATGCAGCGGCGGAGCCCCAGGGCTGGATGAGATCTGACCTGGGTATCTCAAGGCTTTGGATGTTGTAGGACTGTCATGGTTGACACGTCTCTGCAACATTGCGTGGTCATCGGGGGCAGTTCCTATGGAGTGGCAGACCGGGGTGGTGGTTCCCATTTTTAAGAAGGGGGACCAGAGGGTGTGTTCCAACTATAGGGGGATCACACTCCTCAGCCTCCCTGGAAAGGTCTACTCCAGGGTACTGGAGAGGAGGGTCCGGTCGATAGTTGAACCTCAGATTGAAGAGGAGCAATGTGGTTTTCGTCCTGGTCGTGGAACTGTGGACCAGCTCTTGACCCTCGCTAGGGTGATGGAGGGGTCATGGGAGTTTGCCCAACCAATCCACATGTGTTTTGTGGATTTGAAGAAGGCTTATGACCGTGTCCCCAGGGACACCCTGTGGGGGGCGCTCCAGGAGTACGGGGTGGATGGTCTTTTGTTAAGGGCCATTCAGTCCCTGTACCAGAGGAGTGTGAGTCTGGTCCGCATAGCCGGCAGTAAAGTCGGACCTGTTCCCAGTGAGGGTTGGACTCCTCCAGGGCTGCCCTTTGTCACCGGTCCTGTTCATAACCTTTATGGACAGGATTTCTAGGAGCAGCCATGGTGTGGAGGGTGTTGAGTTTGGTGACAGGAGAATCTCATCTTTGCTTTTTGCGGATGATGTGGTCCTTCTAGCTTAATCTATCTCTGACCTTCAGCTCTTGCTGGGGAGGTTCACAGCCAAGTGTGAAGTGGCTGGGATGAGGATCAGCACCTCCAAGTCTGAGTCCATGGTTCTCGGTCGGAAAAGGGTGGCTTGCCAACTCCAGGTCGGGAGAGAGGTCCTACCCCACATGGAGGAGTTTGAGTATCTCGTGGCCTTGTTCACGAGTGAGGGAAGGAGGGAGCAGGAGATCTACAGGAGTATTGGTGTAGAATCTTCAGTGATGCGGACGTTGAACTAATCGTTTGTGGTGAAGAAGGAGCTGAGCAGAGAGCAAGGCTCTCGATTTACCCATCGGTCTACGTCTCAATCCTCACCTATGGTCATGAGCTTTGGGTAATGACCGAAAGAATGAGATCACGGATACAAGCGGCCAATATAAATTTCCTGCGCAGGGTGGCCGGGCTTAGCCTTAGGGATAGGGTGAGGAGCTCGGACATCCGGGAGAGACTTGGAGTAGAGTCGCTGCTCCTCCATGTAGAGAGGAGCCAGTTGATGTGGTTTGGGCATCTTGTCAGGATGCCTCCTGGACGCCTCCCTCGGGAGTAGGGATGGGAATCGAAAACCGGTTCTTAATGAGAACCGGTTCCCAGTGTTTCAATCCCTTGGAATTGTTTGCCATTTTTGCTAACGATTCCCTTATCAATTCCAGCCGGCGCGACTACATCACCACGAGTGTAACTCACTAAACTCACGTTTCTCCACCGTGTAGATTAGAGCCATATCTTTGTAGAAGTGCCTGGTAACCGCAGCAGTAACCTCCTTACTTCCATCCCGCTCAGCTGGCAGCTACATGACGTGCTGCAGGTAAAAACCTGTAGCAGCGTCTGGAGTTTATTATGAGCGCTTACTCCAACACTCAACGCTTCTTTTGCAGCTTTTGCTCTTTGACTGTCTCTGTATTCTTTAATGTGGTTTTTGTGCAGGTGATAAAATATATTAGTGGCGTCGGAGTCCGTTGTTGGGACCGGGAGTCAGCAAACTTTACAAACAGCTGCTGTCTGGTCCATGTCGGTCTTTTTATATTTAAACCACATCCATGAGACAGAAGTTGTCCCTCTTTTAGGTAAAAGCTCCTCGGTTTGAGTTAGCTGGTTATCCTGTTGACTCTGGTCTAAAACGCGTCCTCTACCGTCTGCCTCCATGTTTGTTTATGTGTTGCTGCGCGGTGCGTTCATGAACATCCCGTAAAGTGCAATATGCTGTAAAACTTCTATCGTGGCTTAAACGATAGAGCTTTTTATCTGACGGTAGACATTTTCTATCGTCCAGATGAAATATTTCGTCATAACGTACAGCCCTATGTGCTCCACCTGTCTGAGAGGGTGTCCTCCAGCTGGAGACACAATAAGTCCAGAAAGATCAGGTATCCTTCCTGAAAAAGCAGATATGCTCATTTTTCTGCAGAAGAATTGTTAATTTTCCATAGTTGATGGTTGCAAAATTGCACAATGCACAGTTCCATTAAACTTGACTTGAGTTGTATTTGTTGCTGGCTGATGTAATTTTGTGTGTTCAGCTCAGATCCTTTTTAAAAAGAGAGTTGAAATGTTACATTCTTGTGGAATTGCACAGAATAATTTATGTTGTATTTTATGTTATTTCTACAAAATAATATTTTGTTATTATTTTATACTTAGAAACTTTTTTTTCTGGGCACCCTGTGACCCTAGGCTCTGGTTTTCTTAAGACCTCACTGTTGGATGTATAAGGTCATGTTACTTCTAAACTTGTATCTTACTCAAAGATATGATATAAACTAGGGCTGGGTGAAACCGATTATTTTTAAAACGATTATTCGGGCGATTATTTTATCGAATAGTCGACTATTCTAATGGATAATTAGACGATTATTCTAACGATAACTTTTCTGTTGCACGATTAATAAAAATCATACAATTTCAAATAAATACCCCCCCCCCGCCCCCCAAAAAATGTAATAAATTACTTAAATGTACAACTGTTTTCAAAGACAAACATCTTCTGCTTCAAACACAATAAAAGCAGTGTTCTACAACATGGAAGAGCTGTCAGTATTTACTCTTTTACAGTACAATAACTCTAGTTTAAAGGTTTGGAAAAAATATTAAAGCCGCCCTCTGGATTATTTCAGCAAGAGAGCAGTTTTTGAATCTAGCATCCAAAGGCTCCTCCTCAAAACATCTCGACACGCGCGTCCGGTCGCTTGTGCGCATGTGCACGCGGCGCATATACTTCGGGCATAAACTGTACAGCTCAATGTGTAGGGTTTAATCACTCACAGTTCACAATCTTATTCCAACAACACGACGAGGGTCTGATGAGCCCTCTCTGTCCCTGCTGCTTCTGATATTAGCTCTGTTAGCAGAGAGCTGCTGCTGGACTCTGAAGCTGAACTTGACTCGGCCCTGGATGAACTTTCTGACCAAAATAAACGCGTAACCCTGTCAAGCCTTGCCATTCTGTGAGGTGAAAGGTTTAAAAATAAAAATAAATCCATCTTTAGCTGGAGAATGGGTAGGTTTTTAGTAGAAATGAGCCGTGAGTCCTCAGTGAACGGCAGAGAAACACACGGAGCGTCCTGTACGACAGCGCCCCCTACTGGTACAGGTTTGGTCGATGCGCGTGCATGTTGAGAGAATGCAGACATTTGAATTTCATTGGCTGAAAAATGTCGGCGGCAAGAAATAATGTAAAGGGGTCTCTAGGAGGAAGGAGGGGCTTCATCAGAATGACAGATGTTGTGGAACTCAACCCATAGATCATAGTTTAGACCTGAAATATCATTTAGAACATTTAGAAAACTTTGATACAGAGGAAAATAATCCAGAGAGCCGCTTTAAGTTGTAGTACTAAACAAAACACTGTGAGGTGCACAGTATGGACATTCCTGAGTGTTTAACACAAATGGAAGATGTCATGTTTCCCTGTCTGGTCTGTTTAGTTCTTGTCTGGTCTGGTTAGCCTTGTCAGTTTCCCTTGTGTTCCTGGCTCCTGCTCTCGCCCCTCCCTCACGTGTCTATTATCTCCAGGTGTTTCTTGTTTCATTGATTTCTTCCCTCTGTATATAAGCCCTCCTGTTTCTAGTCACGTTGTCAATTCATCTGTTTCTGCCTGTCCTGTCATAGTCTTAGTCCGTGTCCTGTTAGTTTCTTTAAATAAATCATTCTATTTTGGTTTATACCTGCGCCTCCTACTCTTCCGTTTACCACCTGCACCATGGATCCACTTGCCTGCTCTGACACAGTTCTTGACAGAAGAGCTGCAGTTTGACATAAATCTCTTGTTTTAAAGATTTAAAAACTGCAGAGCAAAAACAAACACTGTGCAGTTCACAGCAAACATTCTTGAGTGCGTTAGTTAAACTTTTTCATCGTCCCAAAATGAAACTGAACTGCTGTTCTGTTAGTGTGTGCAGTATAGCACTGTGTTCCTCCCTCATCACCTCCTCTGTATTACACTCTGAATCGCTGTAGAACAGAAGGAGTCAGTTATATTTATATTTGGCTAAAGAAACTACTTATTATTTAGGTTATTATCCAGGTTATTTATGCATTGGTATTTAACGTGAGTCTCTGAGAACAACTGAAGTTAAAGGAAGACTCGTCGACAGATAAATGTGGTTTTAGTGTTAATATTGTTGAAGCCACAGCTGTTGACAGTTAGACTGAGAAACACAGCTAGACGAGCGGCGCGCGCTCCCGTGGCGACAGGCGCGAGCACCGCTGACCGGACGGTCGCCTCCTCCGCTCTGAACCAAGAACCGAACCTCATGGTGAGGTCCAGTTAGGGCAGGGGGCGAGCCAGATGTCGCGCTAACCGCGGGCCCTTGTAGCTCCTCAGGAGCGCTCCAGTGTCTCCTTGGCTGCCCACTCCCCCTCCCCAGGACCAGGTTCTGGGTTTTCCGGTCTGAACGGATCTGGGTCTAGACCTCCATTTGGTGATGCCTGCTGCAGAGGAACATGTTGCTCTTTGGTGAGCCTAGCTTTTTTTGCTTACAATTGTCCCTGTTGCTGAGAACAAACGTTCAGAAGGTCCATGTAGGATTTTACCACAGCAGCAGCAGCAGCCAGGGCGGTGAGTCTCTTTCAGTCTCCTTCCACCACTGGAGCAGGTTTCTGTCCTTTGCTGCATTTAAAGAATTGCTAAAACTTTGAGGTAGAGCGGTGGGTTGTGTTCTGGAGACATGTAGAGCTTGGGAGTGCAAGCTGCTGAGCCTGAAAGCTGTTAGAGACGGAGTTCTGTTCTCCATGCGGCTTTGTTTTGGTTCCCCGTGTGCGTGTCGTGCGCGCGCGCGACGCGTCGACTTCCGGATTTGACGTCGACGTTTTTTTTTAATCGATTCGTCTACGTCATCGACGAATCGCTGCAGCTCTAATATAAACCAGCTTTAAGCTAATAGATCTATTTGTTCTCTTTTTTTCCAAATGAGAATCGATAAAGAATTGAATCGTTATACAGAATAGAAAATGGAATCGGAATCGTAAAAATCTTATCAATACCCATCCCTACTCGGGAGGTGTTTTGGGCATGTCCTGCCAGCAGGAGGACCAGAGGTCAACCCAGGACAAGCTGGAGGAAATACATCTTCAGGTTGGCCTGGGAACATCTGGGTGTTCCAGCTGAGGAGCTGGTGGACTTGGCTGGGGAGAAGATGGCCTGGTATGCCCGACTTGGGATGCTGCCCCCACGACCCGGACCCGGATAAGTGGAGGAAGGCAAGGTGTTTCCGTTTATTAATTTCTTTATTAAGGTCAGTTTAGCCGAGGGAAGAGGGATAGTTTAAACTGATGTCTTAAATTTCAAAATAAAGACTTTGTGTATTTTTCTGCATATCTGTCTCGGTTCTCTTTTGTGTTACCGGGCCTCTTATGGTCCTTTAAGGTATGCAAGCGTGTTAAAGAGCATATTTTAAGTTAGACACTCCCTTAAACAAATGTTTAGAGAAATATAATAGAAACTTTTTCTGAATAAAAATTTACACAAATTCAGCTTATTTAGGCTCTTGGATTCGTTTTTGTGAGAATTGTCAATTTTTTCACCAAACCGGAAGTGACGACAGTGCCGGGAGACCGTTCTTTCTCTATATAGAAAACTGATCCACTGATCACTGCTTGTGACGAGCAAAACAAACCCCCAGAGTGCCGTTATTTTATTACTTTATTACTATAGTGAGAAGTTATTTTATTAAGATTAAAAAAAAAAAAAAAGATAAAAACAATCCGTCCTGTAAGGCTGTACCCTGTCGGTCCAGCTATAGACCGTGACCCACCTCCTCACTTGGGTCTGGGTAAAATACCAGCGTTTAGCACCAGGTTTTGATCATCAGAGCTCCAAACATTGAGCTGCGTTCAGGTGGATTGTTAAGAAATGAAAGAGTTTATAAAAAGTTTCACAGGATGCAGCTAAACGGTTTGAGACTGACCGAAACAGTGTCGGGTCAGGCTGGAAACCCCGCTGGGAATCCCCTCTTGGGAGCCGCTGGGAACGGGAAGCCCCTCTGGAGAGCATCGCGGCATGGATTTACTGTACCCCGCCAGCCAGGTGAGGGTCAGACACCTGAAGGAAATGCTCTCATGAAATCGCTGATCGGTACCGGACTACGACCCACCACGAACCGTACCAAACCTGGCATGGAAACGAGACTCAAGTCTCCCCGTTAGCTCCTGTTAGCTGCTGTGTGCTAACAGCGGTTCCGGTGAATGGATCGAAGTAACGGCGCCTGTTTAGAGTCACACTGAATGTTTTTCGTCGGTAAGTGGGACTCCATCACATCCAGTCCTGGACTAGACCAGGACCACCGGGGTTTTTCATCTCCAAACAGAAGTCACCGTACCGGTAAGGAAGCCGTCCCGTTGTTGACTCAGTGTCCTGACAGACTGGCGATTGGCATTCACAAACATAATAATTTAGCATTTTTTATTAAAATGAATTCACACCGACTGGATTAAAGAGCGCTCTAACCTAAAACTAACAACTCATCGCCGACAGCGAGCAGGCAGCTGGCAGACTAGAGCGGTGCCAGTCTGAGATGTTAAAGTAGTTTAGCTTTAAAAAATCTAACACAATGATTAAAACAAGCATCTGTTACACAAACTCCACACAACAAAGGGCTCAATTGATCATATTTGTGGGATTATTGATCGTACAGAGTGTTAAATTATCCTACAAATACTTTATTCATCTACATCTGACAACACTGTAAGCAGCGCCACCTAGCTAGGAGCTCCCTTAGCTGACGTCACAGGTCCACATATGAAAAAAAAAGCGTTTTTAGAAGCTTTGCAAAAAGGGGCACTTTGGACTAGAAAAATGGTTTAAAAAAATGTATTGTAAAACAAAATACCCTCAATAAACATTTCAAATAGTATTTTTGGACAGAGTTTTATCAGAATTTAAAAAAAAAAAAAAACTTAAAATATGCTCTTTAAGGGGCCCTTGGCCTCTCTCGGTATCACTACTTGTGCTGCAAAAGAAATAAGTTTGTCACATCAAACAGGAGAACATAGATGTGAAAAATGAGTCTGACTTTTGATGACTGACAACTAGAACACAAACATTCATCAACACTCAATAATAGACTGTCTAAACTAACAAGAGCAGGAAAAGCCTCTTCCCAGATGCTGTGAGATGATTGGACTGTAAACCTGTCAATCACTGCTGTGTCTCTGAATATGAACCCACTGAAGATGCATCAATGGAGGGAACCTGTCTGGAGAACAACTGAAACATCAGAAAATATTTCAGAGCAGCAGAGAAACCTGACCTGAGAGTTTCCAGTCTGCAGTTTGGACTCTTCAGTCCATCAGACAGAGGCTCCACTCCTGAATCCTGGATCCTCAGGTCCAGTTCTCTCAGACTGGAGGACTGGGAGCTGAGAACTGAGGACAGAGCTTCACAGCTTTCCTTGGAGAGGAGACAGTCACTCAGCCTGAAGAGGAAACAGGAAGATCATCAGTACTTTGTAACTTTCAGAATGAGTCAGAGATTTCAGGATGTGACGGACAGTCTAGTCTCTTTTTAGCTCAACCTAACATGTATTACTGCTAGACATGATTTAAAGCTTTTAAAACCTTTTTTCTGACTGTTTCTGACCTTCAGAGGCAGAGAAGAGGAGCTTCAGTGAGTCTGAGACAAGATAAACAGATGAGGGCAAAGATCTGAAATCTGTGCTACAAAGGAAATCAGTTTGTTCCTCAAACAGGTTTTTGTCCCATGTGTGATGAAAAATAATTTCACTCTGGAGTTCTGGCTAATAACAAATTTCTAAACAGCTGATCATCTTATTTTTTAAACCAGAGGAAACACAGAGGCTGTTCTCCTTTAGGTCCTCCTACTGACAGCTCTCAGCACCAGGTGGAGGAGGGGGCGGAGCTTCTCACCACCATCGTTCTGCTGGACTTCAGTCAGACTAAATGGACCTGCAGACTCTGAAGTGTCTGAAACACTAAATTTGTTCATATTGGCAGGTCGTCATAGCAACGATTGATAAAGTATTTCAGTTACATTTTAGAGAACTTTCACAACCTTGAAAAAAACACTTTAAAAATCAATGATTTTCAAGGACTTGAAGCTCCAGTCTAAAACCTCAAGAACTCACAGAGCTTTGTTGGAGGCTTTGACCACTGGCAGCAGCCTCACAAGAGCCTCCTCTGAAGCAGAGTATTTCTTCAGGTCAAACACATCCAGATCTTGTTCTGATGACACTAAGATGAAGACCAGAGCTGACCACTGAGCAGGAGACAGTTTATCTGTGGAGAGACGTCCTGACCTCAGAGCCTGTTGGATCTCCTCCACTAGAGAAGCATCATTCAGTTCATTCAGACAGTGGAACAGGTTGATGCTCTTCTCTGGAGACTGATTCTCACTGATCTTCTCCTTGATGTACTGGACTGTTTCCTGATTGGTCTGTGAGCTACTTCCTGTCTGAGTCAGCAGACCTCGTAAGAGAGTCTGATTGGTCTGCAGTGAAAGACCCAGGAGGAACCGGAGGAACAAGTCCAGGTGTCCATTTGGACTCTCTAAGGCCTTGTCCACTGCAGACTGATGGACATGTTTTAGTTTTGGTTTCTTAATAATTATACATCTCCTGGTGTGTTTGGGATGAGAGAATAGTTACACCAGTAAATGTCAAAATTTGATGGATGGTGACCTTTGACCTCTATTGTTTGAAACCCTTTGATCTTCCTATCCGCTTGACCTCTATTGTTCGACATCCTATTGTTCGTGACC
>SSNR01001695.1:0-12860 GCA_006937965.1 Callopanchax toddi
AACCAGGTCCATGCAGATTCCAATGAGCGTGCACCTGATCATCATTAATCCAAAGTTGTAGACCTCCAGAGACAGACTTGCAGGACCCGCAATCTGATCCATTACGAACCCCACAGCTCTTGTCTCAGTCAGCCGCGGAGTCCCCTCCTCCGTTTTGAGAGTGTAAAAAATTGTATCCATTTTGTTGGGAAGCCAGCAAACCAAAGTCATATCAAGAAAAATAAAAATATTTAACCAGAAGGAATGAGGAAAATGCTCAGAAGACAAAAACAGCTGCAGGAGGAACACACAAGGGAGAGAAGGAACAGTGCGACCGCTCTCAACAGAAGCCGGAAGAAGAAAGTCAATAACAATAACAATAGAACAATAACAATTAAAGAAAAGACCCTTTACAGAAACAGAAATAAGCCAGGGACATGTAATAGCAGCATTACTTACTATATTGTAAATATAACGGGAGATGCTGAAGAAAGTGAGCAAAGACAAAAAAATTCAACCAGTGGGAGCTTGTGCGATGTTAATATTTTTTTTTTACTATTTTAGAAAAATATCTAGATACAATATATATATATATATATATATATATAAAAAAGTGGCGTAGCCAGAAATAGATTTTTGGCCTGGCCTAATAAAAAATGGGTGGGCCCAAAAATGTAATTGAAAATAAGTCTATTTGTAAATGTCACTTTTGTTTAAGCAAATGTGTCTATACAGTGATTCCTCGTTTATTCTGGGAGTTACGTTCTAAAAATAACCCGCAATTGCGGTGAAATCCGCCAAGAATCAGTTTTATATTTTTACAATTATTCCAGAAGTTTTAAGGCTGTAAAACCCCTCACTACAAACTTTATACACTTCTCTCAGACAGGCATGAACATTATCAGACTGATCTCATTTAAACACAACCTGACCATCAGAACGGCTGAATAAATAACTTCATTGATGTTTCTGGTCGTCTGACGGACACCTGCTCGTTGCGGTAAAACAAAACACAACAAAACAAACTAACAAAAAAAAAAACAGCTGATGCTGAGAGAAGTGATCTGAGAGTTGCTCTGTGTTTATCACTAGAGGTCTCAATTTCAGCCTGATTAATCTGTGCTCTCTGATTAATGTCAGGCATATACCTTCATACCAATACGTTAATTATTTCAGGTCGGACACAGAGAGAGAGAGAGAGAGAGGAAAAAGAGAGAAGCGGAGAGCGCCCCGTTTGGAGACATCATGCTGCTCCATGGTTCTGATTCTGCAGTCTGTCAATCAGTTAAAAACATCTTTTCCACTTGTAAAAGTCTAGATTTTCATTACTACCTTGCTGCAGAAAAGAAGCTCGTAAAGGGAAGGGAGCATAAGGGCGCTACTCATCCAGACTCTTGGTCAGCGCGCAAAAGCAAGAGTACCTGGCTGCAGTCACAAGATGGCGGACAAAGATGGCGGACAGAAACCTCTGTACACCGTACCGGAAGTTGTATTCCCGAAACCACGTGACCTCAAATACAGGAAGTGACGTAATCAACACAGGACGTGACGTAGTCAAATTTAAGTCGCCTGGATCCGTAGCGGAAGTGACGTTCCAAGATTTGTTTTTAATTTTTTTTATTTTAGTTTCGTGCCGGAAAACTTCGTTATTGGAAGTTATAAGTTCAAGTTGACCTGGTTACAAGATATATATCAGATATTTATACATATATTAAAAACAGGAAAGCACATTGAAGACAAATTAATGTGTTTTTATGTTTTAAACTGGATCAAATGTTTAATTAGCAGAAGTAGCCACATAAGGAAGTCACGTTAGCTAGTCATGTGGCCGTATTATCATTTGAAAACTATTAATATTCAGGAAAATCGTATCAAAATATATATTAAAAGAGTAAAGTGCTTTGAAGACAAGTTTATGATTTTTTTGCGTTTAAACTTAACTATAGTTAGATATTAACAGACTAACCCGTGCCTTACAAAGGTTCATTTGAATTTCTTATGAAGTTTTTATTTGTAAACTTTTTTTAATAACAAACTTTATTAAGTAAGTAACAAAAAATACAACAAGTGCACAATCACAACATGAACAGCTGAAGTGCACAAAACAGCAACACAAACAGCCAGGGGTGGAAATCATACAAATATAAGCAAGAGTTTACATAGGTAGATTGTCTTAGTAGCCTTCGAGTTTGTAGATTCAGAAATTGAATTTATATATAGTTCTATATCTTTAATAAAAGAGGTCATTAGGAAGTTAGTTTACAAATCTTTTTTGTAAACTAACTTCCTAATTACCGTTTTATTCTCATTGCCGGCCACACTAGAGCTTACAGTTTGTAAATGTTCTATATATTTAGAGCACTTTCCAGTGTTATTACTCCCCAAAGTGCAGCCATTCACCCATTGTGTATTTAACGAGTGATTTCATCACGATTTCCCCACTGTGGGCTCACTCGTCTAGTCATTCATCCCTATTATACATATTCCAATATATAAATTTGTATTGGCCACTTCTATAAGTGGGTTTACTAACTGTAAATAAAACATGAATAAATGTAATAACTCTTATAGTGATATAATAAAGAAATCACTTTAACACTCCCATCTGATCTCATGTGGTGATTAAAGTGTTTAATCAATTCCAGTGTTATGAATTGGCCAACATTGTTTCTCCTGTATCACATATTTATAGATAATTCCTTCAAGTTGCCAAAACCCTCAGAACCAGTTTATCAACTCTTGGTAATGTCCTCACAATATTTATTTTATATATATATGTTATGACACCTTTAATCTATCAACATTAATAATTTGACAGTTTTTTGTTTGCAATGAACTTTATTACAATATTAAACAGACATTAATAAACACCCTATCTTCAGCCAGCAATTAGAGATCCCACACAGACTACAACAATAATGTTTTGACCTCTTTCAGTAAAAGTTTTACACTTTTATTTAAATGTTTTTTTTATTTTTATTTTTTATTAACAACACACAAGGAACAATTTATTTAAATCAGTAGCGTAGCCAGAAATAGATTTTCGGCCGGGCCTAATAAAAAATGGGTGGGCCCAAAAATGTAATTGAAAATCAGTGTATTTGTAAATGTCACTTTTGTTTAATGTGTCTATACAGTGATTCCTCGTTTATTCTGGGAGTTACGTTCTAAAAATAACCCGCAATTGCGGTGAAATCCGCCAAGTATCAGTTTTATATTTTTACAATAATTCCACAAGTTTTAAGCCTGTAAAACCCCTCACTACACACTTTATACACTTCTCTCAGACAGGCATTAACATCTTCACACTGATCTCGTTTAAACACAACCTGATCATCAGAACGGCTGAATAAATAGCTTAATTGATGTTTCTGATTGCGTCTGACGGACACCTGCTCGTTGCGGTAAAAAAAAAAAAACAGCTGATGCTGAGAAGTGATCTGAGAGCTGCTCTGTGTTTATCACTAGAGGTCTCAATTTCAGCCCGAGCCATCGGGTCAAACACGTTAATTATTTCAGGTCGGACACAGAGAGAGAGAGAGAGGAAAAAGAGAGGAGCGCAGAGCGCACCGTTTGGAGACATCATGCTGCTCCATGATTCTGATTCTGCAGTCTGTCAATCAGTTAAAAACATCTTTTCTACTTGTAAAAGTCTAGATTTTCATTCCCACCTTACTGCAGGAAAGAAGCTCGTAAAGGGAAGGGAGCATAAGGGCGCTACAGTAGCGCCGCTGATCCAGAGTCTTGGTCAGCGCGCGGCGCGCAAAAGGGAGTCAGGACGCACTGCGTTCCGCTCCATGGAGGAGATCGTCAGGACGCATGAACACTGCGCTGTAAAAAAAAAGTTTAAAGCATGCAAATTTGCACAAAACATTCCGCGAAAGTACAAGGCTGCAAAATGTGAACTGCAGAAGAGAGGAACCTGTCAGAAAGCGACAGAAAGATCTTTGAACAAAACATCTAAATTCCAAAGCACATTAACCCTGTAACACAGGACAGGTCCTCCACTTTTTGTTTTTTGAAACATTTTGAAATGAAGATTTGTTTTGCCGTTTCTTAAATGCTTTGGTTGACACTACAAGTCACAGCAGCATACTCACAGTTGCGCTGTTACCGTAGCTTGTCTGGAGAGTTCCGAAATTATTCAAAATAGCCAATGAGAGCAAAACTTACAAATGATGTCATAGTTATGAAATCACCACAACACATTCATGCTGTTGGTGTCAAATTTACTCTGTTCTATTTCATTTAATCATTGCTTAAATGAAATCCCTCAAAAATAAAACAAATATATATAATTTTGTTGAGGAAGCCATTTGATTGGGTGGGCCCAGGTACACAGTGGGTGGGCCCAGGCCCGCCCAGGCCCACCCGTAGCCACGCCCCTGATTTAAATGTTCCCACTGGCCAGCAGGAGTTCTGCCTGAAGCCTCGTCTGGCCTTCTTCCTGGAGGACGGTTATCAGGATCTGCAAAACATTTTAAATGATCCAATAATACCTTTCAGTGCTACAAACAATTCACAGGTTTGTAAGATTGTTTCGTCTCCTTACAGGGGTCTAGGAGTAGCTAAAACAAAAAGGGGACTAACACAAAGGCCAATATCACCAAGTACTGAAGTATTAAACAAGTTTATTCATCTCTGGCAGAAGGAGGTGCTGCAAAGGAAAACAACTAAAAACACTCCTTAACTAAAGATCACCCATAGAGGGGAAAAGGAATCCTTAAACCAAAGAAAATTAACTAAAGGAGGTGGTTAACGCTATTAGTACTAAAGGTAAGTATATAAGAATATCTCCTAAATAAGGAAGGCTAAGGCTATAAGTAAATAATGCTACACAACAAAGGCAGTTAGCTGCAGAACATATATATATATATATATATATATATATATATATATATATATATATATATATATATATATATATATATATATATATATATATATATATATATATATGCCCAAAGCTGCCCAAAACTACGGTCAATAAAGGATCAAACTGCTGCTAGGAAGCCAGGTCTGGAACCGGGGGGGAGACTAAAACAGAACCCGTCTGCTTTTCCCCTCAAACGACAGGCTGCTCCCTCCTGTACACGCAGGGCTGATGTCTGGGTCAGTTCAGCTGTGCGGACCCGGCGCGTTGCTCTGGAGAAGAGGGGCGGAGCCGAAGACGGTCACTGACAGCGGAGCTGTCTCTGGTGCTGGAGGCGGCTCTAAACACAGGAGACCGTGACATATATAAATTATGAAGAGAACAAAATATTGACCACAAAGATATAATAAATTCTTAGTTCCTAAACAGGTGACTCATCGTCCTCTCGTACGATTTGGATGATATCGGCTGGCCTTCGCAATCCAGGTAAAGCACGTACTCATTAAGGCCACTTAAATACACGATGCTGAAGGCAACGTTCACCTGAAAGAAGAAAGAAATCCTAATGGGTCACATTGCAGAAACAGAAAATCCCAACTGGATAATGTCACAGCACATTATCCAGTCAGTTGGGACAATGTGCTGTGACACAGAACAGCCTTACAGGCTTCAGAACTGCTGTTGTAAAAGTTTCAGCCTCCCTTGTCACAGCAGTTTGTGTTCAGATCACACCATAGACTGCACATCTTCTTTTGTACTTTAAGTAAATAATGTCAACAACTTACTCTTCTCCAAAGAGGCCATGATAATTCCCAAAGTAGATCAGGGACTGGTCATTGAGGGCAAAGCTGCTGAGACCATTTCCCACAGCAAAGCCCTGAAACAACATAAATGTACAGCTGTTATTAAATAGTCAGAAGACCACCGCTGTGGATGGAACTGGAGATTCAGCATGAAGCTCCTCACCTCCAAGTTGATTTTGGATGGCAAACTACATCTCTTCAATGTTTATAAATACTTATTAATCAAGTGAAGTGTATTCTTCATAACCAGGTCTGATCATGCATGCTCTGTAGTATAAGGACTCTGCTGAAACAGACTTTAGTTGAACAAAAAGGTACTTTATTATCACAATGCATGTGGTCTACACAGCCACTTGCTTCTCCCGTCCCAAAACGTAGAACTCTCCCTCAGAACTGTTTTTCCTCCTAATATCCAATGGGAGAACCCAATGCAGTCTTTGTTCTCCCACATCTGGTTTCCATCCAACCTTGATTGACAGTGAGTTAGGATGGTTTGAGCAAAGATTACATAGTGGCCCCTTTTCTAAATTATTTATGTCCAAGGTAGGTGGCGCTCGCATCTGTTTCTGGTTGAGACTTTATGCTCAGAAATTCAGGGTCAGTGTGTTTCTAGGTCAGAGTTTAAACTTCATTATTCCCTTCATATAATCATTATTCACCTCATATAATCCCCCCTTCGTGACCTCAGGGTCACGAACAAAGGATCAAGAGTAAACGACAAGACAACAGGCTTGATATAGCAGAAACCTTTCAGACAACATTTTTATATAAATATACATTAGTAAAGAAAGTCGGTGATCTAAATTTAGGGTCAATTAAGCTAAGGTACTAATTTAGAAGTTCTAAGTGCACAATTATTTTACATTACGGTTAGACTAGTTTAAACTAAACCTATAATAGTAATTAGACCAAATTCGGCTACACTCAGCTCGCTTGTTGAACTCCTCCCATGACATACATCAACATCTTTTTAACAAGCATTCATAACTGTAAAACATAAACAGGAATGTCACTGGAAGGGAGCTAAAAAGCCAACTTTCGGCCAAGACAACCAAAAAATCATCCGTCTAACAGATGATCAAAAAGATTGATCAGCCAGGAGAAAATCACTCTCCAGCCAATCTGAGTGAACAATCTCCTTATTGAATCTAACGATGAAATTATCCACTAATTTAAGGACCATTCCTAACAAATGATCCCCTCTCGTTACCTATAATATCAAAACCACAACACACAACATGTGTCCTTCACAGAAATTAATAATTCAAGAACCATCAAAAGCTATAAACACAAAATATAAATGAGAAAGGTGAAAAGGTGAGATATAACTAAAATATCAAAACAATAGGATTTAGAATATATAGAAGATATGAAGAGATTAAAATAACAAGGAACAACATCCTAAATTAAATAAACAGAAAACGCTCAGTCCTGAAAAAGCACAAGATGAATCCACAGCAACGTTGCCACGCCGTTGTTTCAGTCCTCGAAGTGATATGTCCAGAATTGTCCCACTCTGCCGTAATTGTATCATCCTGGCATCAAATAGTCCTGTTCATCACCCACAGTTCAGGTCCAACTGTCCATGTTTTTGAGTCTCTGAGTCCATTACCGGCACAGGTCCCCCAAACAGTTACTGTGAAGAGAGGAGAAACCTGCCAGTATCTCTTGTACGAACATGGTTTCACATTCTAAATAACTTTCAAATGTTTGTGACTTTCAAACATCCAAAGCTGATACCAGAGTCAACACTCAAAACATCATAAAATCACATTTCGATTTATCCCCATATCTGCATATGTGATGTATTTATCAGATATCATCCTCATACATCACTGCTCTTAACATTCACTGTCTCCCCTCACATTCCATCCAACCACAGTGCAGAGCATGTACTCCGCATCAACATCCTCGTCCACAGCTGGTCATTAAACAAAATACAAAGTAAAAAATAAACAAACTGAAAATCATGTACCAAATAAAACTTCTTTGAATGTGTATATTGTCATTCATCCAGAGGAAATTACAGATAAGAACAACCAACAAATGGCAAACTAAAGAAACAAGATAGAGTACCCGGAAAATGATGGCTCCTCAGGTGGGTTGTTCCCCTGGGACCAGCCAGCCTTTAGTCCTGTGATCCATGTCCTCGGATCCTCCTCGACACACACACCTCCTCATGGGTGGAGCAGTCTACTATCAGCATGGTGGAAAATCTCACAACATTCACATACTGTTATTGGAAATAAATTGTTCAAACATGTTGAAGAACAAAAACCCTTATAGACTATCACATCCCAACAATGACATTTTAAACAGTAGGCTATATCAAGAATAAAAAACATTACTAGTTCTCTAATATGTTCATATTAAATATCCCTAGGAGTAACCAAGAGTCAAGTGAGTGCACATTAAAATATTTTCTACATACAAGAAATTTACAGTTGTATAAAAGTACAAACAGAATCAAACATCCAAAATAACATCACTTCCAAATGATTGGATATTAATCAAAACACATTGGAGGCACATTAATGGTTTATAACTCTCATTGTGTTATTATTTTTCTTTTCTGTAATGTGTCAAACTCCATCCCCCCTTTTATCACAGGGGTCTGTAAAAGAGAAAAAGCACTGATAACGCTGGCCAACACACTCAATTTCTGGTTTAATTTCCTTCTTATTTTATTCATTCACTTGTTTTGGCTTAAGATTAAATAATGACTATTCATTCCACATAAATTAAACTGAACAAACAAGTATAAGTGGTAAAAAAATGACAGTCCCAAATTTTACTCTAACCACATTGATTGATTGATTAGTTTTCACTGATCATGTCATAAGTACTTTATTCAAATCAACACCTTGTTTATTGTAACCCATCAGACAAAGATTCAAACCCTGCAGAGATCTGGTTTCTAGCTTTAATAATGTGGACACCATGTGGTCTGACGACATCAATACTACCACAAATCAATATCACCACAGTTCCTCCTGGAACTGAACTCTTGGAGCGATGTCTCCGTTCCTCGTTGTCGTGGAGCGACCAGGACTGATTTCTGCCGTCCCCTACTGAGAAAAGCTGGATTGGTTCAGGTAACTGTGTTATCACATGACCACTCAACCAACCTGCTGAAAGTTTCCATCTCAGTATCATGTCTCCACAGAAACACTTCACATCAGACGTTCTGGCCATCTGATTCACAAGCCAAGAGTTAGAATAATTACCAACATTCTGGGTCATATTGATGACGTCAGGTCAGTTTCCCTTGTTCACATCTTCTCCTGTTTTTAAGAAATAGGCCAAATGTCATTCCAGGGCCTCGACGGCTGTCGAGACTAGAATCAGTTTCTCTGCTGGGAACAACAAAGGAAGTGTCATACACCATGTTCCTATCCTTATCATTCATCTAGTATCTAAAGTGAAAGCATTTCTCTAAACATGTGAGAAAGTGTAATGTTCATACATACTGCATTTTCTTCTCTAGTGACCTAAATAACACACACAGAGATGTAAACCAAAATGTCAGCACGGGTTAAAATATGGAACTTAGGCAAATACTCTCCTTACTTATCAAAGTATACCAGAGTGAAGAATATAACAAAAATGGTTCTATTTGTTCTAAAATATAATTGATCTTTGATGTAAGTCATGTCTTTGCTGTCTCAAAACAGAAATTAAGCTAAGTATAAATTAGTAGTCTCTGATATCACCACACCCTCAGAAGATTCAGTCTAGTGACTCTTCCTTGTCTCTAATCGTTTTACTGTCCCTGACAATTTTTCTGGGTGGCGTTCCTCTAAACTGTTGGCTACCTTATCTTCACTGGGTTTGAGACGACTCCGCTAAGGGCCTAAATGTAAAGAGTCCCCTTTGTAGCCCAGGCTCTCACCGAACAGCTACGGAACGCTCCCTTATGTGTGTATTATTAATCCCTCTTACTGACCTGTCCCTGTCTAGTTGTGGAGATACCTATTTACAGAGTGATGAATGAATCCAGGTTTTCTGATCAGCATCATGGCCTCAGTGGTAGTTCGACAGCCTCTCCCACCAGGGACTGGACCAGGTTTTGTATTTAGACACGTTGATCAGCACCTGTTTTATTGAAAGTCCTTCAGGGTGTAGATAGTCACCTGGAACAGAGTTAGCAAAGCACACATCTATTTCCATTAATACTTCCACTAAATGATCATCAAGGATTTGTTTTCTTACCTCTGGTCTCAGTAGGACACCATCAGGTGATTCACACCTGTTGGACCACCAGGAAGTGACCTCCTGTCAATCTTCCTGATTTCTAAATATTTTAGTTTTAATTTTATAGTTTCACTGTGTTCCTCAGTTAACCTAGTACAATAAGAATAATACTCTAACACTTTTTATATTTATTATATATTTATTTTTAATCCATTCTTAGAGTCTGATCTATTAGCATTATTACATTAGTCACAATATTAATACCGTGGGGTCTCTATGGGATCTAGAATTATTTGTTTCAGTTCTATTAATCTCTGACAGTGTACCCACTTTAGTTTGAGAAATCTAGTTCTAAGTTTCAGATTTCCTGTGTTTTGTTAACCTTCAGGTAATCTTTAAACTTTACATAAAAATGTATTTTCTCCAGTACTGCCTTCCCCCCTGTATAGACATGATATAATTCATGGCTCAAAACTAAGCAGAACTATGTTCACTTATTAACTTAACCCTTCCTGTTAACTCTCGTTGTTTCTAATACTTATTTATTCATTTATTTATGAAGATGGACATCCTCATAATAAGCATACGATTAAGTCTCTGTTGTTAGTTAGTCAGCTTCTGTCCTCGGCACCATGGAGCAGTACAGCTGTCATAAATCTGTCTCTGCCGTCCGCTCTCAGCACAAAAGGTCTGATTAACTGGTCAGGTTCAGCCTGGTGAACCTGACCAGACCTAATCAGACCCAGTGGACCTCACAGAGATTCTTTTAGCTACTAACGTCTAACAGATGTTACCTCATGCTGCTAGTGACTCAGTATAGATTAAAATGAACAAAAATGGAATAGTCTAAGTAGAACCATAAAATCAGATCATACAAAAGTTATTAAGACTCAAATGTACATAATCAGTGTTTAAATCTCTAGAACGGGGGTGAGAAAAAGTACATTATCCTCTGTTATTATCCAAATTTCACCCCTTCTGTGAATGTTCATTGAATAATCCTAAAGTTAGTCCTTTGTCCTTTACGACTCGTATTGAACTGTATCACCACTGAAGTCTCATCTGCTGCTAAATAAATAAACATGCAAACATAAAATATAAAATCACAAATAAATAAAATCTGGTCAAATAAAAAACTCTCAGAGTAATGAGTTTCTTCAGTCTCTCAGAATAATAAAAGTGCTGGTGAGCTCAGAAAGACCCTAACTCTGAACTCCTCCTTCTCTGTGCTTTATTTGCTGACCTGACAATGAAGCAGATCTAAAAACAAAAGTGAAATAAACTTCCAATCCTAACAGTGGCTTCAAAGTTAACCTATTAGTTCAGTGTCAGCTTGTTAGCTCAGAGATATGAGCCAAACCTTTTCAGCAGTTAAAATAAAAACCAGTTCTGTTGTTTTGACCTTAACATAAAGTTTTCATAGTTTAGTAATTGTTCATGTGAATATTGACCATACTGTTTTGATTAGTTTGAACCTTAAACAGCCAACTTAATAATGCTAATACACACAGCAACCTGTTAGACAGTACCATTAACCTTTTATAGAAAACCTCCTGATTGTTGATAACTAAACACCCTTTTGTAATAAGTCTGATATTTCCTCTCATCCGTGACACAAAATTTTAACCTTTATCTAATTAAGACCCTAAAGTTACAAAGTGACCATTCTGTATTCTATTATTAATCAGTATTTTCAATATTTGTTCTTAAAAAGTGTTGGTGTGTTCAGTCCTTCTTGTAGGGTAAAGGTTACTTCAGCCGATGAGCCGACAGCTGTTTTGTATTAAACCTCCTGTCCTGTATACATCTGCCTGGCGGAGCCAGTCAGAGCAGTGAGACAGATAAAAAGAAACGTGAGGCAACTAACAGTTTCTGCTGATTATTATCTAATTTTACTCCATCGTAGCATAACTACAGCTTTCTGTTAAGTAACAAACAACTAGAACTATAATAACGAATGCATTTTTCAGTGAGTAAACCTTGTAACATAGGTGACCTCTGTAAATTCTCTCAGTAACCCATAAACAGAACACAGCCTCAACCTTATTTTCTCCCACCATAATTTTTTGATTCCCATGTGTTTTGGTGAGGCGTGAACCAAGTAAAGAGATTCTCCAGGACTCAGACTTAAATCTTGACAGTTTTGTTCAAGGAGGATCTGCCAACCTGTGTTTTGGGCCACTCAATTCAGCTCTTCAGCCTCTGTTCTCAAATGCAAATTCAAACAACAATCTGTTGATCTAAAAGGTTGAAACTGAGTATAAGTGTCATCCCAAAGGTCAGATCGTCTTTCTGCCACAAAGCATCCAGATGTTCTGACTCTTTTTTTCCCCATTAATTATTGTTATTATATATATTCATGTTAATATTATTTTTCTTCCCACTAGAACTCCTCAGTCACCAGAACACTCAAGTTTCACATAATTTAATTTCCCAGGGTTTACTCTCACTCCTATAGTGCTCAGGTCCGTTAAATAATTCCCTAAGTTCTTAAGAGAAACAAGTATTTTTGTGGAAACAGTTCTATCTTCAATAATTGTGTCTGAAAACAGTCTAAAAGCCCAAAATAAGCATGATCCTAAGAATACATGGTATTTTGAACTGTTCTAAATGAATTGAGTGTAATTTCAAAAGATTACCTCTTAAAGTCAGAAATCAGTTCTCACAGCTTGTCTGAGGCTCTATTCTGTGTTGCCAGGTGGTTACTAAGCTGATTCTGTGCTGTACTAAGAGAAACAAGTAGTTTTGTGGAAACAGTACTTTTTTCAACCTTTGTGTCTGAAAACAGTCTAAAAGCCCAAAATAAGCATGATCCTAAGAATACATGGTATTTTGAACTGTTCTAAATGAATTGAGTGTAATTTCAAAAAAATACCTTTGCAAGTCAGAAATCAGTGCTCACAGCTTGTGTCAGGCTCTATTCTGTGTTGCCAGGTGGTTAATAAGCTGATTCTGTGCTGTACTAAGAGAAACAAGTATTTTGGTGGAAACAGTACTATCTTCAATAATTG
>SSNR01001697.1:0-12853 GCA_006937965.1 Callopanchax toddi
AAGATATAGAGTTCTAACTGTAGAGGTTAGCTAACAGGTAATATAGAGTTCTAACTGTAGAGGTTAGCTAACAGGTAATATAGAGTTCTAACTGTAGAGGTTAGCTAACAGGTAATATAGAGTTCTAACTGTAGAGGTTAGCTAACAGGTAATATAGAGTTCTAACTGTAGAGGTTAGCTAACAGGTAATATAGAGTTCTAACTGTAGAGGTTAGCTAACAGGTAATATAGAGTTCTAACTGTAGAGGTTAACTAACAGGTAATATAGAGTTCTAACTGTAGAGGTTAACTAACAGGTAATATAGAGTTCTAACTGTAGAGGTTAACTAACAGGTAATATAGAGTTCTAACTGTAGAGGTTAACTAACAGATAATATAGTGTGTGAAGTATTTGGTGTCTGTTTCTCAGAACTGATGCTGTTCTTTAAGCTTTGTACTAGTTTGAAAGTTTTCAGAAGTCTTACAGAGAAACACTCATTATGATGTGTGGAAGTCTCTTTAAACTTGTTATGGAGGAGTCTGTGTTTGTAGAAGCTGAATGGAGGAAACACTGGAACCGGACCTGAGTCACTCAGCATCTCAGGCCAGCAGCCTGCTTTCCTTCCTGCAGGCTGCTCCGTCACAAACACTGATAATCAGCTCAGTAGAGCTGAGGTGCAGGACAGACAGAGTTCAGCACTGCTAAAGAGACGACATAATCAAATGGATGGAATATACTTGGGATGAGAGAGAGATGTGTAAAGGAGAACCCAGTGATCAGGTTACACCACAGGAAAACCCCGATCCCTCAGGGACTCAGAGAGAAACCAAGACCAGCAGAGAACACGAGAGAGGGAGGAGCCTCTTTGGTTTTCATCCTAAGAACCAAATCTGTTGATAGTTGCTTTGTTCTGTCTGGTCTCCGTGCTCAGGATCCTCAGGTGTTTGTTTTCATGTGGTGGATAAAAGGTGGAGAACACCTGATGGAGTGAACAGTTCAGGCATGTAGAGAACAATGGAGCTTTGAAGCAAACCAGCAGGTCTGTTCATCATCAGACTTCAGGAGTCGTTGCTTAATTCCAGGAGAGCTCCATGTGTCTGAGCAAATAGGCCACGCCAAGAAAACCCAAGCCCTGAAACCACTAATGACAGCGTCAGATCAGGGGGCGTGCACTACCGCCTGTGACCTCTGACCTCAGCAACATACCAGAAGGTAGTGAGTGTAGAACAGGAGATGTGTTGAAGGAGTTTAGAGGTTCATTTGAATGCTAAGATCCAATCAATCAATCAATCAATCAATCAATCAATCAATCAATCAATCAATCAATCAATCAATCAATCAATCAATCAATCAATCAATCAATGTGACCATATATGGCTCCTTTCCTGTGTTTAAGGGAACCTTCTAGAACACGAGTCACTGGATACCATCAAATCAATGTTTCAGATCAGAAAACAAGTCTCAACAAAGACCCAAATAAGGAACGACACCTTAAACGTAGGGGTCCAGGTCTGGTAGGGTCCAGGTCTGGTAGGGTCCAGGTCTGGTAGGGTCCAGGTCTGGTAGGGTCCAGGTCTGGTAGGGTCCAGGTCTGATAGGGTCATGGTCTGGTAGGGTCCAGGTCTGGTAGGGTCCAGGTCTGGTAGTGATCAGGTCTGGTAGAGACCAGGTCTGGTAGGGTCCAGGTCTGGTAGAGACCAGGTCTGGTAGGGTCCAGGTCTGGTAGGGTCCAGGTCTGGTAGGGTCCAGGTCTGGTAGGGTCATGGTCTGGTAGGGTCCAGGTCTGGTAGGGTCCAGGTCTGGTAGAGACCAGGTCTGGACGGGTCCAGGTCTGGTAGGGTCCAGGTCTGGTAGGGTCCAGGTCTGGTAGGGTCCAGGTCTGGTAGGGTCCAGGTCTGGTAGGGTCCAGGTCTGGTAGGGTCCAGGTCTGGTAGAGACCAGGTCTGGACGGGTCCAGGTCTGGTAGGGTCCAGGTCTGGTAGAGACCAGGTCTGGTAGAGACCAGGTCTGGACGGGTCCAGGTCTGGTAGGGTCCAGGTCTGGTAGGGTCCAGGTCTGGTAGGGTCATGGTCTGGTAGGGTCCAGGTCTGGTAGGGTCCAGGTCTGGTAGGGTCCAGGTCTGGTAGAGACCAGGTCTGGTAAGGTCCAGGTCTGGTAGGGTCCAGGTCTAGTAGGGTCCAGGTCTGGTAGGGTCATGGTCTGGTAGGGTCATGGTCTGGTAGGGTCCAGGTCTGGTAGGGTCCAGGTCTGGTAGAGACCAGGTCTGGAGGGTCCAGGTCTGGTAGGGTCCAGGTCTGGTAGAGACTAGGTTTGGTAGTGATCAGGTCTGGAAGAGACCAGGTCTGGACGGGTCCAGGTCTGGTAGGGTCCAGGTCTGGTAGGGTCCAGGTCTGGTAGGGTCATGGTCTGGTAGGGTCATGGTCTGGTAGGGTCCAGGTCTGGTAGGGACCAGGTCTGGTAGAGACCAGGTCTGGTAGGGTCCAGGTCTGGTAGGGTCCAGGTCTGGTAGGACCAGGTCTGGTAGGGTCATGGTCTGGTAGGGTCATGGTCTGGTAGGGTCCAGGTCTGGTAGGGTCCAGGTCTGGTAGAGACCAGGTCTGGTAGAGACCAGGTCTGGTAGGGTCATGGTCTGGTAGGGTCCAGGTCTGGTAGAGACCAGGTCTGGTAGGGTCCAGGTCTGGTAGGGTCCAGGTCTGGTAGGGTCCAGGTCTGGTAGGGTCCAGGTCTGGTAGAGACCAGGTCTGGACGGGTCCAGGTCTGGTAGGGTCCAGGTCTGGTAGGGTCCAGGTCTAGTAGGGTCCAGGTCTGGTAGGGTCATGGTCTGGTAGGGTCCAGGTCTGGTAGGGTCCAGGTCTGGTAGGGTCCAGGTCTGGTAGAGACCAGGTCTGGTAGGGTCCAGGTCTGGTAGGGATCAGGTCTGGTAGTGATTAGGTTTGGTAGGGACCAGGTCTGGTAGAGACCAGGTCTGGTAGGGGCCAGGTCTGGTAGGGTCAGGTCTGGTAGGGTCAGGTCTGGTAGGGTCCAGGTCTGGTAGGGTCCAGGTCTGGTAGAGACCAGGTCTGGACGGGTCCAGGTCTGGTAGGGTCCAGGTCTGGTAGAGACCAGGTCTGGTAGAGACCAGGTCTGGATAGGTCCAGGTCTGGTAGGGTCCAGGTCTGGTAGGGTCCAGGTCTGGTAGGGTCATGGTCTGGTAGGGTCCAGGTCTGGTAGGGTCCAGGTCTGGTAGGGTCCAGGTCTGGTAGAGACCAGGTCTGGTAGAGACCAGGTCTGGATGGGTCCAGGTCTGGTAGAGACCAGGTCTGGTAGGGTCCAGGTCTGGTAGGGTCCAGGTCTAGTAGGGTCCAGGTCTGGTAGGGTCATGGTCTGGTAGGGTCATGGTCTGGTAGGGTCCAGGTCTGGTAGGGTCCAGGTCTGGTAGAGACCAGGTCTGGACGGGTCCAGGTCTGGTAGGGTCCAGGTCTGGTAGAGACCACGTCTGGTAGGGTCCAGGTCTGGTAGGGTCAGGTCTGGTAGGGTCATGGTCTGGTAGGGTCCAGGTCTGGTAGGGTCCAGGTCTGGTAGGGTCCAGGTCTGGTAGAGACCAGGTCTGGACGGGTCCAGGTCTGGTAGGGTCCAGGTCTGGTAGGGTCCAGGTCTGGTAGGGTCCAGGTCTGGTAGGGTCCAGGTCTGGTAGGGTCCAGGTCTGGTAGGGTCATGGTCTGGTAGGGTCATGGTCTGGTAGGGTCCAGGTCTGGTAGGGTCCAGGTCTGGTAGAGACCAGGTCTGGTAGGGTCCAGGTCTGGTAGGGTCCAGGTCTGGTAGAGACCAGGTCTGGACGGGTCCAGGTCTGGTAGGGTCCAGGTCTGGTAGGGTCCAGGTCTGGTAGGGTCCTGGTCTGGTAGGGTCATGGTCTGGTAGGGTCCAGGTCTGGTAGGGTCCAGGTCTGGTAGAGACCAGGTCTGGACGGGTCCAGGTCTGGTAGGGTCCAGGTCTGGTAGGGTCCAGGTCTAGTAGGGTCCAGGTCTGGTAGGGTCATGGTCTGGTAGGGTCATGGTCTGGTAGGGTCCAGGTCTGGTAGGGTCCAGGTCTGGTAGAGACCAGGTCTGGACGGGTCCAGGTCTGGTAGGGTCCAGGTCTGGTAGTGATCAGGTCTGGTAGAGACCAGGTCTGGTAGGGTCCAGGTCTGGTAGGGTCCAGGTCTGGTAGGGTCCAGGTCTGGTAGGGTCCAGGTCTGGTAGGGTCCAGGTCTGGTAGGGTCCAGGTCTGGTAGGGTCCAGGTCTGGTAGGGTCCAGGTCTGGTAGAGACCAGGTCTGGTAGGGTCCAGGTCTGGTAGGGTCCAGGTCTGGTAGGGTCCAGGTCTGGTAGAGACCAGGTCTGGACGGGTCCAGGTCTGGTAGGGTCCAGGTCTGGTAGGGTCCAGGTCTGGTAGGGTCAGGTCTGGTAGGGTCAGGTCTGGTAGGGTCCAGGTCTGGTAGGGTCCAGGTCTGGTAGGGTCCAGGTCTGGTAGGGTCCAGGTCTGGTAGGGTCCAGGTCTGGTAGGGTCCAGGTCTGGTAGGGTCATGGTCTGGTAGGGTCATGTTCTGGTAGGGTCCAGGTCTGGTAGGGTCCAGGTCTGGTAGGGTCCAGGTCTGGTAGGGTCCAGGTCTGGTAGGGTCCAGGTCTGGTAGAGACCAGGTCTGGACGGGTCCAGGTCTGGTAGGGTCCAGGTCTGGTAGAGACCAGGTCTGGTAGAGACCAGGTCTGGACGGGTCCAGAACTGGTAGGGTCCAGGTCTGGTAGGGTCCAGGTCTGGTAGGGTCATGGTCTGGTAGGGTCAGGGTCTGGTAGGGTCCAGGTCTGGTAGGGTCCAGGTCTGGTAGGGTCCAGGTCTGGTAGGGTCCAGGTCTGGTAGAGACCAGGTCTGGTAGGGTCCAGGTCTGGTAGGGTCCAGGTCTGGTAGGGTCATGGTCTGGTAGGGTCATGGTCTGGTAGGGTCCAGGTCTGGTAGGGTCCAGGTCTGGTAGGGACCAGGTCTGGTAGAGACCAGGTCTGGTAGGGTCCAGGTCTAGTAGGGTCCAGGTCTGGTAGGGTCAGGTCTGGTAGGGTCCAGGTCTGGTAGGGTCCAGGTCTGGTAGGGTCCAGGTCTGGTAGAGACCAGGTCTGGACGGGTCCAGGTCTGGTAGGGTCCAGGTCTGGTAGGGTCCAGGTCTGGTAGGGTCAGGTCTGGTAGGGTCCAGGTCTGGTAGGGTCCAGGTCTGGTAGGGTCATGGTCTGGTAGGGTCATGGTCTGGTAGGGTCCAGGTCTGGTAGGGTCCAGGTCTGGTAGGGTCCAGGTCTGGTAGAGACCAGGTCTGGTAGGGTCCAGGTCTGGTAGGGTCCAGGTCTGGTAGGGTCCAGGTCTGGTAGAGACCAGGTCTGGACGGGTCCAGGTCTGGTAGGGTCCAGGTCTGGTAGAGACCAGGTCTGGTAGAGACCAGGTCTGGACGGGTCCAGAACTGGTAGGGTCCAGGTCTGGTAGGGTCCAGGTCTGGTAGGGCCAGGTCTGGTAGGGTCCAGGTCTGGTAGGGTCCAGGTCTGGTAGAGACCAGGTCTGGACGGGTCCAGGTCTGGTAGGGTCCAGGTCTGGTAGGGTCCAGGTCTGGTAGGGTCCAGGTCTGGTAGGGTCATGGTCTGGTAGGGTCCAGGTCTGGTAGGGTCCAGGTCTGGTAGGGTCCAGGTCTGGTAGGGTCCAGGTCTGGTAGGGTCCAGGTCTGGTAGAGACCAGGTCTGGTAGAGACCAGGTCTGGACGGGTCCAGGTCTGGTAGGGTCCAGGTCTGGTAGGGTCCAGGTCTAGTAGGGTCCAGGTCTGGTAGGGTCATGGTCTGGTAGGGTCCAGGTCTGGTAGGGTCCAGGTCTGGTAGTGATCAGGTCTGGTAGAGACCAGGTCTGGTAGGGTCCAGGTCTGGTAGGGTCCAGGTCTGGTAGGGTCCAGGTCTGGTAGGGTCCAGGTCTGGTAGGGTCATGGTCTGGTAGGGTCATGGTCTGGTAGGGTCCAGGTCTGGTAGGGTCCAGGTCTGGTAGAGACCAGGTCTGGACGGGTCCAGGTCTGGTAGGGTCCAGGTCTGGTAGAGACCAGGTCTGGTAGAGACCAGGTCTGGTAGAGATCAGGTCTGGACGGGTCCAGGTCTACCTGTAGAGGTTAAGTATAGAGGTGGACCTGATGACCCCTAAGGCCCGGTCCCTCGTGGTCTGAGGAACTCACTGGTCATGTTGAACTTGTTGAGGACCTTAGCGAAGTACTCCTCCTCCTCCTGCTCTGCTGAGAAGCTCCTCTGGTCCTCGCTCTGCTGCTCCTTCAGCTGCTCCATGGTGCTGTTGTAGAGCGACAGCTGGGCGGGGGGGATTGCCTCCTTGCTCCCAGCCTCGTCTGCTTCAGGTGCTTTAGGTAAACGGAGCTTGCTGAGGATCTGGCTCCTGATGGCCTCGATCCGTTTCTGTCTCACTATCTCCAGGTCCAGAGTCTTACAGGTGGACATGGCACCCAGCAGGGGCAGATTCAGCAGCAGCAGGAAGACCACCTTCATCCTGACAGCGTCACAGTCCAACTCACCCTGAGCACTCCGGTCCGTCGTAGGTCCTCGCTCACCTGCCCTCCAGCAGGCGGACAGAGAGGAGGTGTGGCTGACAAAAAGGTGTTTACACTAAACAGCAATTACAGCTGGGAAGTCCAGAAAAGTCTCTGCTGCAGGAGCCTCTGGGTAAAGCACCTGAAAGTCAGCCTCCCAGAGGGACAGAGTCCAGCTCTGACTCAGGAAACCTGATGATGTCTCACAGCTCAGCTGTCATCAGTCAGAGAACGCCTCCAGAGTCCGTCAGTCCAGGAATAACCTGACAGGTCCTCCTGAGGTCTTTGACCTGAGCCGTCTCTCAGCAGGAGGAGGCTCCTCCACCTTTCTGTAAGGAAACATTCTCTGATTACATGAAGTAGGACGACCCTCAACACATTTATGTCCTCCTCTTCTTCTACAGAAACCTTTACTCTTTGTTCTTCTCTAACTGGAGGTTTGGGGAGTTTGGACGAAGGCCAGAAGCTGTTAGGACGTCACACTCGTTTAAAACAGAAGGAACCAAAAACCCTGCAGGTTTGACCTCCTGACATCCCAACAGAAACCACCAGTCTCCAGTCTGACCACCACAACCTCTGTCTACCTGTCTGTCTACCCATCTGTCTACCTGTCCATCTACTGGTGTGTCTACCTGTCTCTTTACCTATCTGTCTACCTGTCTGTCTTCTAATCTGTCTACCTGTCTGTCTACCTGTCCATCTACTGGTGTGTCTACCCGTCTCTTTACCTATCTGTCTACCTGTCTGTCTTCTAATCTGTCTACCTGTCTGTCTACCTGTCTGTCTTCTAATCTGTCTACCTGTCTGTCTACCTGTCTGTCTACTGGTGTGTCTACCCGTCTCTTTACCCATCTGTCTACCTGTCTGTCTACCTGTCCATCTACTGGTGTGTCTACCTGTCTCTTTACCCATCTGTCTACCTGTCTGTCTACCTGTCTGTCTTCTAATCTGTCTACCTGTCTGTCTACCTGTCTGTCTTCTAATCTGTCTACCTGTCTGTCTTCTAATCTGTCTACCTGTCTGTCTACCTGTCTGTCCATCTACTGGTGTGTCTACCTGTCTGTCTACCTGTCTAACTGTCCATCTACTGGTGTGTCTACCCGTCTCTCTACCTGTCTCTACACGTCTCTCTACTCATTTCTCTACCCGTCTCTCCACTTGTATATCTACCCGTCTCTCTATCTGTTGCTCTACGCGTTTCTCTACCCATCATTCTACCCGACTCTATACTTGTCTCTCTACCAGTCTCTCTACCCGACTTTCTACATATCTCTCAACTAGTCTGTCTACCCGTCTCTCAACTAGTCTGTCTACCCGTCTCTCTACTAGTCTATCTACCCGTCTCTCTACTAGTCTGTCTACCCGTCTCTCTACTAGTCTGTCTACCCGTCTCTCAACTAGTCTGTCTACCCATCTCTCAACTAGTCTTGTCTACCCGTCTCTCAACTCTGTCTACCCGTCTCTCAACTAGTCTGTCTACCCGTCTCTCTACTAGTCTGTCTACCCGTCTCTCAACTAGTCTGTCTACCCGTCTCTCTACTAGTCTGTCTACCCGCCTCTCAACTAGTCTGTCTACCCGTTTCTCTACTAGTCTGTCTACCCATCTCTCAACTAGTCTGTCTACCCGTCTCTCAACTAGTCTGTCTACCCATCTCTCAACTAGTCTGTCTACCCGTCTCTCTACTAGTCTGTCTACCCGTCTCTCAACTAGTCTGTCTACCCGTCTCTCAACTAGTCTGTCTACCCATCTCTCAACTAGTCTGTCTACCAGTCTCTCTACTAGTCTGTCTACCCGTCTCTCTACTAGTCTGTCTACCCGTCTCTCTACTAGTCTGTCTACCCATCTCTCTACTAGTCTGTCTACCCGTCTCTCAAATAGTCTGTCTACCCATCTCTCAACTAGTCTGTCTACCAGTCTCTCTACTAGTCTGTCTACCCGTCTCTCTACTAGTCTGTCTACCCATCTCTCTACTAGTCTGTCTACCCATCTCTCAACTCTGTCTACACGTCTCACTACTAGTCTGTCTACCCATCTCTCTACTAGTCTGTCTACCCATCTCTCAACTCTGTCTACCCGTCTCTCTACTAGTCTGTCTACCCGTCTCTCAACTAGTCTGTCTACCCTTCTCTCTACTAGTCTGTCTACCCGTCTCTCAACTAATCTGTCTACCCGTCTCTCTACTAGTCTGTCTACCCGTCTCTCAACTAGTCTGTCTACCCGTCTCTCTACTAGTCTGTCTACCCGTCTCTCAACTCTGTCTACCCGTCTCTCAACTAGTCTGTCTACCCGTCTCTCAACTAGTCTGTCTACCCGTCTCTCAAATAGTCTTGTCTACCCGTCTCTCAACTCTGTCTACCCGTCTCTCAACTAGTCTGTCTACCCGTCTCTCAACTAGTCTGTCTACCCGTCTCTCTACTAGTCTGTCTACCCGTCTCTCAACTAGTCTGTCTACCCGTCTCTCTACTAGTCTGTCTACCCGTCTCTCAACTAGTCTGTCTACCCGTCTCTCAAATAGTCTTGTCTACCCGTCTCTCAACTCTGTCTACCCGTCTCTCAACTAGTCTGTCTACCCGTCTCTCAACTAGTCTGTCTACCAGTCTCTCTACTAGTCTGTCTACCCGTCTCTCAACTAGTCTGTCTACCCGTTTCTCTACTAGTCTGTCTACCCATCTCTCAACTAGTCTGTCTACCCGTCTCTCAACTAGTCTGTCTACCCATCTCTCAACTAGTCTGTCTACCCATCTCTCTACTAGTCTGTCTACCCGTCTCTCTACTAGTCTGTCTACCCATCTCTCTACTAGTCTGTCTACCCGTCTCTCAAATAGTCTGTCTACCCATCTCTCAACTAGTCTGTCTACCAGTCTCTCTACTAGTCTGTCTACCCGTCTCTCTACTAGTCTGTCTACCCATCTCTCTACTAGTCTGTCTACCCATCTCTCAACTCTGTCTACACGTCTCACTACTAGTCTGTCTACCCATCTCTCTACTAGTCTGTCTACCCATCTCTCAACTCTGTCTACCCGTCTCTCTACTAGTCTGTCTACCCGTCTCTCAACTAGTCTGTCTACCCGTCTCTCTACTAGTCTGTCTACCCGTCTCTCAACTAGTCTGTCTACCCGTCTCTCTACTAGTCTGTCTACCCGTCTCTCAACTAGTCTGTCTACCCGTCTCTCTACTAGTCTGTCTACCCGTCTCTCAACTAGTCTGTCTACCCGTCTCTCTACTAGTCTGTCTACCCGTCTCTCAACTAGTCTGTCTACCCGTCTCTCTACTAGTCTGTCTACCCGTCTCTCTACTTGACTTTCTACCCGTCTCTCTACCAGACTATGTATCTACCTCTCTTCCTTAAACATCACATGACATCAGTCACACTGAATGAAAGTTCACAGACCTTCTGCTCCAGACCAGCAGGAGGAACCTGGTCTGCAGACTGGTGTTTGTCCTCTTCCTCTCTATCCATCCATTAGTATCACTCTGTTTTTCTCTCCAGTTTTTCCTCTTTGTGTCTTCTGACTCCGGTCTCTGCTGCCTGTTACAGCCTGCTGTTCACTGAGAGAGAGATGTGGGGAGAAGCTCAGATAACTAACCCTCTCTCTCTCTCTCTCTCTTCTCTTTTTTTCTTCTTCCTGTTAGTCGTTTGACAGAGGGAGAAACTCTCCGCCCAGGAAATGAAGCAAATGGCTGCAGAGTAAAACATCTGCTCCCTCTCTGTCGTCACCAGGAGGCCTAGAGCTGGACCTGGTCCTAGAGCTGGACCTGGTCCTAGAGCTGGACCTTCAGACACACACACCTGCTTGGCTCAGGTGACCCACCAGCTGACCTCCTGGTCTACCTGGGGGCTGTGGAGGTGTGAGGCTGGATTCTGTTAGAGGCTCAAACCAAGCAGAAGGTTTTGATCTGTCTGGAGGACGATTCAACAGCGAATTAAACTGAGTCTGTCTGCTGATTCTCATCTAGAATAAGCCATTCATCAACAGTGACCTTTAACACAAGGAAGTTCAAAGCTGGAAAATCCCCAAAGCCCAGCAGATATAAACAGACCCCAGCCTGTCTGTTACGTCCTGTATCTCTAACCAGTCCCACTCAAAACATGTCAAAATCAAACCTAGAAAAAAGCTTCTGCTTCTGATGAGTGCTCACTGCCACCTGGTGGAAATGACTGGTACAAGACTCTGAATTCAAATAAAAACGTTTTAGATGACGATCCATTAATTAAACACATGAAATTCAATGTGTTTTATCATTGACTTCCTCATTACTTATCGTACTTTATTTTGGGTTGCATGGTGGGGCAGTTGTTAGCGCTGTAGCCTCGCAGCAGGAAGGTCACAGGTTTGAATCCTACAGCCTTTCTCCATGCATGTTGGTTTCCCCCACAGATCACAACATCCCTTGAAGAAGAGGTTCTGAAGTTCAATGGGACATTTCCTGGTAAAATAAAGTTTAATAAAAAAAAATAAATACACATATATATATACATATATACACACACACACACATATATATATATATATATATATATATATATATATATATATATATATATATATATATATATATATACACACACACACATATATATATACACACACACACACATATATATATATATATATATATATATATATATATATATATATATATATATATATATATATATATATATATATATATATATATATATATATATCTCCCACCAACTATAATCCCTATGACACCCGTATCCCGGACATTGGGCCGCACATTACCACATTAACAACTGAGAGCTAAACACCAGCCGTAGAAACGCTATGCTAACGTTCCCCCAGGTTTCTCCTCTTTCTACGTCCAAACGTTTTTTGTTTCCTGTAGTTGAAAAGGTGTTTTTCTTTTGGGACTCTGGTATTTTCTCCTAAAACTGAAGCGCTAACAGTCAGCTGTTTCTGTCCTTCTCTCACTTCTAGAGACACCCAGCTGCAGACCAGACACTTCATGTGACCTCATTTTAGTATCTTTTTCATTTTAGAACTTTATTGAAGTACCAAGTATACAACAACAGAACAAGAAGAACAACTGATGTAAACCAGAGAATACAACCCTAACACAGCCAACCAGGGCCGTTAAAGCTGACCTTGGTAAACAGGTTAGGTATCTCTAGCTATGTTACACAAACACGTCTCAGAGCACTCAGCCCTCCTGCTGGTGTTTGTTCAAAGCCTTGGTAACTCACTGAGTTAAGGACTGGGTATTGTAACTAGAAGATTACAGGTTCACATCCCAGTTGATGGTTTGTTTTTCTATTACTTATTTCCAGAGGTTTCAAAGTACAGTTTTGTACTGGTTGACTTGTGAAATATGATAGAAAAAAGAATGCCTCTACTAGGATTTGAACCTCTGGAAATTCCCCTGGACTCGATGGAGTCTCGAAAAGTGGACGTCTGGGGAAAAGAGGATGTTTGGTCACCCTACCCTGCTTCAAGAAGAACAACTTCTAAGTTCAAATCCAAGTTATGTGAGTTGTTCAAGGGCGGCGTGTAGCTCAGTAGGTAGAGCGGCTGGTCTGGCAACTGGAGGGTTACCGGTTCCATCCCAGCTCTGGTCATGGTCGGAGGGACTTGGTGGTGGTCGGACGGACCTGGTGGAGGTCGGAGGGACCTAGTGGAGGTCAGAGGGACCTGGTGGTTGTCAGAGGGACCTGTGGTGGTCGGAGGGACCTGGTGGAGGTCAGAGGGGCCTGGTGGAGGTCAGAGGGACCTGGTGGTGGTCATCAGAGGGACCTGGTGGAGGTCATCAGAGGGACCTGGTGGTGGTCAGAGGGACCTGGTGGTGGTCAGAGGGACCTGGTGGTTGTCAGAGGGACCTGGTGGAGGTCGTCAGAGAGACATGGTGGTTGTCGGAGGGGCCTGGTGGAGGTCGGAGGGGCCTGGTGGAGGTCGGAGGGACCTGGTGGAGGTCGGAGGGGCCTGGTGGAGGTCGGAGGCACCTGGTGGAGGTCGTCAGAGGGGCCTGGTGGAGGTCAGAGGGGCCTGGTGGAGGTCGTCAGAGGGACCTGGTGGAGGTCGGAGGCACCTGGTAGAGGTCGGAGGCACCTGGTGGAGGTCGGAGGGACCTGGTGGAGGTTGGAGGGGCCTGGTGGAGGTCGGAGGGGCCTGGTGGAGGTCGGAGGGACCTGGTGGAGGTCGGAGGGGCCGGTGGAGGTCATAGGGGCCTGGTGGAGGTCGTCAGAGGGACCTGGTGGAGGTCGGAGGCACCTGGTAGAGGTCGGAGGCACCTGGTGGAGGTCGGAGGGACCTGGTGGAGGTTGGAGGGGCCTGGTGGAGGTCGGAGGG
>SSNR01001701.1:9559-12798 GCA_006937965.1 Callopanchax toddi
AGTATTCTAGCTCTAGAGTTCTAGCTCTAGAGTTCTAGCTCTAGTGTTCTAGCTCTAGTGTTCTAGCTCTAGAGTTCTAGCTCTAGAGATCTAGCTCTAGTGTTCTAGCTCTAGAGTTCTAGCTCTAGAGTTCTAGCTCTAGAGATCTAGCTCTAGTGTTCTAGCTCTAGTGTTCTAGCTCTAGAGTTCTAGCTCTAGAGTTCTAGCTCTAGTGTTCTAGCTCTAGTGTTCTAGCTCTAGAGTTCTAGCTCTAGTGTTGTAGCTCTAGAGTTCTAGCTCTAGTGTTCTAGCTGTAGTATTCTAGCTCTAGAGTTCTAGCTCTAGAGTTCTAGCTCTAGTGTTCTAGCTCTAGTGTTCTAGCTCTAGAGTTCTAGCTCTAGAGATCTAGCTCTAGTGTTCTAGCTCTAGAGATCTAGCTCTAGAGTTCTAGCTCTAGAGATCTAGCTCTAGTGTTCTAGCTCTAGTGAGAACCGGCTGATGAAAAGAAAACACCCAGTCAGCAGCAGACGACAAACACACCCAGCTCAGAACGTCTCTGAGTCTACGACAGGATGATGAGTTTCACTAACTAATCAGGTCTACTGGTTAACTGATCGGGTCTACTGGTCAGTTAACCAGTAGACCCGATCAGTCAGTATATCCACAAAGTCAGTGGATTGTTTTACTTTTAACAGAAAATCGTGACACAGAGGTTTAGAAAACGTGATTCCACAGAGGCTGAAACTCGAGGTGCTTGTGGTGGAGGGACAGAAACATGTTTTATTAGGTGACCAAAAGTTGATGAATCACAAGGACACAGAAGTGTTCTGAAAGTCAGAGACCTGCTGCAGGCGAACGCTGTCAGTGTGACAGAGAGATCTACAGGATCTAACAGAAACATTTACACATTGAAAATGAAAGAAAGACAGCCTGATGATGTTTACTACCAACTCACTGATAGGATGCATCTCCACATCTATACCTTTTAATTTGACTGAGTTTGTGAAGGTCTAACCACACACACGCACACCTGTGTGTGTTTTCCTCATTGACTAACTGATGCTTCTACACAAATTCAGCCAGGACTCTGAGGCGTGACCCACCGACCGACCGACTGACAGACAGGAAGTGCAGCTGCAGCTGTTGAGCTGCTCTGTACTTTTACAGCCAGACAGTCAGCTTGTACTTTGGTACTTTAACGTGTCTACACCTAACTCCCGCTCAGTGCACCGATCCCTGGTGTGCCACTACCTGGTGGAGCACCCCTCAGTTTATTATAAGTGATCCTAAAGAGTCCAGTCTGGTGGAGCTTCAGCAGCTCAGCCTTGGTTAACACTGACTCCACTCCTCTGCTCCAGAGCTGCTGCATAAGCAATTCTTTTACCCAAATTAGCTGAACCTTAATATTATTATTCATTAGATGCATTCTGTGTAACAGGTACCTGACATACAGTATTTCCTTTACTTGTACATAATCTGTTATATTAAAGTCATGATACCCACTGTGTTCAGGAGATGACCCATTCCTGGCCTCCTCCACTCACAGCAATACACACTCCTGGGAAGGCTGAGCAGACCAAGTTCCCCATTCCAAATAAGGTCAGTACACACCTGATCCATCCTACTAAAAGGTCGGACACTCAGTCTGCCTGTAACGAGCGCTCTGACTGCATTGTTTGCCTTTCTGTAAGTGTGAGACAGGAGTCACAGCTGAAAACCTGTTTCTACACTCAGACGCTCAAACCAAGGCTGTGGTTCTGAAGTTACTGCTGCAGGAATCACCGTCAGAGTGTGGAAGCCTTTAAGTCAGCATTCTTCAGCATATCTTTACAACTTTATCAGGAGCTGCTAAAATGTTCCCCTATAAAGCTGTTTAGATTCTACAAACCACTCAGTGATGGTGACTTTTATGAAATATTAGACTAGAAGCAGTAAATCCAGTGGCTTATGAAGAAGAAACGCCTGTGAGGGTAGGCTGACCCCTCAGCCTTTCACCAATCCTCCCTTCTACAGGGAGAGAGAAGTCCACCTGAACTCTGTACCAGTATATGTTTACTGCTGCTAAATCAATAATGGTATCCAGTGTGTTTTCTTTCAACTCCTCTCATTCAGGCTCTCTCTTTCATTGGCCAGGGGACCCAGCATGTGACCCCAGGCTACAACACCCACAGTAAGTTTGACAGCATGCACACAGGATCTGGTGATAATTAGCACTGGAGAGACCTCAAGGTACCTATAAGGTACTTACAGGTTAAAGACTGGGTACTTACAGGTTAAAGACTGGGTACTTACAGGTTAAAGACTGGGTACTTACAGGTTAAAGACTGGGTACTTACAGGCTTAAGACTGGGTACTTACAGGTTAAAGATTTGGTTCTTACAGATTAAAGACTGGGTACTTACAGGTTAAATACTGGGTACTTACAGGTTAAAGACTGGGTACTTACAGGTTAAAGACTGGGTACTTACAGATTAAAGACTGGGTACTTACAGGTTAAAGACTGGGTACTTACAGGTTAAAGACTGGGTACTTACAGATTAAAAACTGGGTACTTACAGATTAAAGATTGGGTACTTACAGGTTAAAGATTGGGTACTTACAGGTTAAAGACTGGGTACTTACAGGTTAAAGATTGGGTACTTACAGGTTAAAGATTGGGTACTTACAGGTTAAAGACTGGGTACTTACAGGTTAAAGACTGGGTACTTACAGGTTAAAGACTGGGTACTTACAGGTTAAAGACTGGGTACTTACAGGTTAAAGACTGGGTACTTACAGGCTTAAGACTGGGTACTTACAGATTAAAAACTGGGTACTTACAGGTTAAAGACTGGGTACTTACAGGTTAAAGATTGGGTACTTACAGGTTAAAGACTGGGTACTTACAGGTTAAAGATTGGGTACTTACAGGTTAAAAACTGGGTACTTACAGGTTAAATATTGGGTACTTACAGGTTAAAGACTGGGTACTTACAGGTTAAAGATTGGGTACTTACAGGTTAAAGACTGGGTACTTACAGGTTAAAGACTGGGTACTTACAGATTAAAAACTGGGTACTTACAGGTTAAAGACTGGGTACTTTCAGGCTAAAGACTGGGTACTAACAGGCTAAAGACTGGGTACTTACAGGTTAAAGACTGGGTACTTACAGGCTAAAGACTGGGTACTTACAGGCTAAAGACTTGGTACTTACAGGCTAAAGACTGGGTACTTACAGGCTAAAGACTGGGTACTTACAGGCTAAAGACTGGGTACTTAC